>JAMPIV010008322.1:0-202500 GCA_024509875.1 Oreohelix idahoensis | reverse complement strand
ATTGCGCCTAGAAGGAATCTTTGTAGTTTGAGAATTGACCAGACCATAGCCAACAGTTCACGGTCTAAAACCGAGTAATTCCTTTCTGCAGCATTAAGTTTTCTGGAGATATACATTACAGGATGCAGAGTTCCAGAGTACTCTTGCATTAGTGCAGCTCCAATCCCAGTGGATGAAGCGTCACTACGAAGAAAAAATGTCTTATCTTTAGTAGGTAACACTAGAATAGGTGGTGTTGAAAACATAGTTTTGATCTTATCCAGCGAGGATTGGCATTCCTGAGACCAGTGAACCATATTAGGAGACCCTTTCTTTAGTAGTGTAGAAAGAGGTGCCATGATAGAGGACAGATTCGGAATGAATCGTACATAAGATTGTATAAGACCTAAGAGACTTCGCACTTGCTTTTTAGTCTTAGGAATAGAGATGTTAAGTATCTTAGTGATATTATGGTCCTCTGTCTTTAGGAAACCATGACCAACTCGGTGGCCTAGGAAAGAAATTTCGCTAAAACCAATATAGGCTTTAGAGGGTTTCGCTGTCAGGTTGTGCTCACGCAAAGTAGACAGCAATTCATCTAACCCTGAATAGTGATCTTCCCAAGTATCGCCGAAAAGACAGATGTCGTCTAGATATGCAATGACATCTGACCGATAAGATAGGATTCGGCGCATCATGCGTACGAACGTAGCTGGTGCGTTCATAAGACCGAAAGGCATAAAATTCCATTGGAACAAACCTCTAGGTGTTGAAAAAGCCGTGAGAGGTTTGGCGCGTTCAGATAAAGGAACTTGCCAATATCCTTTAGACAAATCAAGTTTAGTGAAAAAATGAGATTTAGAAAGCCTAGTAAGTAGTTCTTCTAGTAAAGGCATAGGTTCAGCATCGAACTTCGTAACTTGATTCAATTTGCGATAGTCAACGCAAAGACGTATGTTATTGTCTTTTTTCGAACAATAACCATCGGCGAAGAATATGCAGAAGTGGATGGTTCAAATATTTTTAAATCTATCATCTCATACAACTCCTTCTCAACCTGTGCTTGAAAATGCATAGGAATAGGATAAGGTCTGACTCTAATAGGAGTATGGTCAGTTAGAACAATGTCATGTTCAATGACATGAGTTTGTCCAGGGATGTCAGTGAGGACATCCTGAAATGTTTGTAACATAACCGAAACTTGTCGCTGTTCTCCTAGAGATAAATTAGGAGAAACAGTAACATTTTTCCATGATTCACTAGAATGAAGTGGAATCATCGGAAGAGGAAGATTTACATCCGAAAAACTTGTTTCCTCATCCTGTATTACGGACAGTGATGAGTAATGACCATGTTGGACTGGAGAATTGTCCGTTGCCTGGAAAATAGGCTGTAAATAATCAGGACGTTCATGGAATTCTGTAAGCATGTTGATGTGGAAGTTTTTTGTTTCCCGTCAATATCGACAATATAGTCAACATCTGAAATTTTCGATATTATATCGTACGGACCTTTCCAAGAAATAAGAAGTCTGTTCTCCCTACAAGGTAGCAAAACAAATGCTGTGTCACCAGGACAAAGTTGTCGTAAGGTTCTTTTCTTTTTGGCAAATTGCCTTGCCTTCTGTTTAGCAAATTCAGAAGAAGTTGCCAATTTTCATGCTTCAATAATCTTTTGTCTCAGCGCGATGACATATTCGTAAGAGCATTTTGGGTCATCGGTAATATTATCAGCGGTTATGAGATCATGAAGCAAAGACATAGGGCCGCGCGGTAGCGCGCCAAAGACAAGTTCAAAGGGAGAAAATCCCGTATGTCCATTGGGGACCTCTCTGTAAGCGAAGAGGGCTGCAGGTAAAACCCTGTCCCAATCTTGAGGATGATCCTCAGTTATTTTCCCTAATAAGTTTTTGAGTGTTCTATTTAGGCGTTCGACCATCCCATTAGACATTGGATGATAGATACTACTCAAAGATCTCTCTATCTGTAGAGTAGACATCACTTGAGACATGGTATCCGATATTAGTTGGGTGCCATGATCTGATAATATTTCTCCGGGGAATCCCAGACGAGAAAATATTAGCCAAAGAGCGTCTGCAACATCGGCGGTGGAAATGCTCTTCAGAGGTATAGCCTCTGGCCAACGAGTGCACATGTCCACACACGTTAAGATAAACTGATGTCCTCTGGCAGATTTGATCTTAAACGGACCAATAATGTTTATTGCCATTTTCTGAAACGGCCGAAGAGGAATGTCTGCAGCCTGAATAGGTGCAGCATGGCGTGGACCTTTGGATTTGACCTCTTGACATACTTTACAAGATCGACAACAAATCCGTATGTCTTTATTTACAAAAGGCCAAAAGAAAGCCGCACGAACTCTAGACTTCGTACGGGAAAAACCCATATGTCCAGCACACTGAGAGTCGTGAGCGTGCTGCAAAATTTTAACTCTCAAATTCTTGGGCACAAGAATCTGAGAATGACTTGACTTAGTGGAGTCTTGAACCATACGTACAAGTACGCCATTCTTCATTGTAATCCAAGATTTACGATTTGTATAGGAGCCGCGCTAGCGTAGTGGTTACAACACCGCTCTGGCGACCGGGTGATTCAGGATCAAACCCGGGCGACGGCATTTGAGGATTTTTCGTCGACCGGGAATTGGACTGGATTAACTCGAGACCTGGCGAGGACATTTGAAAGAGTGTCGTCGACCAGGGATTGGCGGCTCCTGAGCCGACCCAGCTCTAATGGGTACCTCCGAAATCGGAGAGTATCTGCCTGAATGGCGAGGGACACCTGTCTCTGTACAAGAAAAAGGGATACTCACGTAAAAATCAATGTCAGGTTAGACATTAACAATAACCTGAGATTTCGCCTCGAGTATTAGCGGGCGTACGAAAAAAAAAAAAAAAAAAAAAAAAAAACGATTTGTATCTTTATTCGGATCACCTTTTGTTGCAAGAGTGAAGAATTTCTTTAGAGTCGGATCATCTTCTTGCTGTTTTATAAACGAGTCACCAGAAATTACCAAGGGATCATCTTGGTTATGCACTTCATTATCTTCAGTAGATGAAGTTTGAGGCATATTAAGAGCTTGAGCTCTAGTGACTACATCATTAGCAATTTGCATATTTTGTTTTTCCCAAACAGAAATTTGTTGCGGAGTGCATTCTTTGACTCCGTGAATACGACCGATGATACGATTAGCGATCGGATTCGGCAGAAGACATGCGTGTACATCTCCTGTAAAGAAAGGAGTAGCAATCCTAATGATAGCAGTAGAGTATTTCTCTAAGGTGCCGCCAAATGTTACACATTTGACTACTTTTCCTGTTGCACAAGAAGGACCTATGAGTGACTGACTAACACCAATTGTGGTGCATCCAGAATCAAAAAGAACTGAGACTGGATTGTCATTTACTAAACCTTTTTGTAAGACAAGAGAACCTCTTCCATCATGCGCTACTGACGCAGGAAGAGCGGGAAGAGGATGGCCACAACTTAAAGTGGACACCGTAGTTGGTTCAAATAATGTTTTGCATTGGGGGCACTGAGATGCTCTCCCAAAATCAAAAGCGGAACATGCCATATTATTAGCGTCATTATTATCTTTAGTCTGTTTATAGGCTTCATGTGACTCTTGCTGTGCAGAGTTTGCCTGATAATGTGATTTATGTTTTTTGTATTGTGATCTACCTCGATTATTATTGCCTCTATAATCATTATTGTATCCTCTATTGTAACCCCTATTTGGGTTTGAGTCATAGTTCTCATGGTTACCATTATCATATTCATCATAATGAGTATCTCTATACTTATGATCTTGCTGTCTCCATGACGGATAACTTGGATAGTTTCTATAATGACTTCCTCTACGGAAATTCCTATAATTGTGACCATCCCTGAATCGAGGGCTGTCGGCTCGTCTCCAGTTCTTCGCAGAAAAAATGAAATGATTGGTTACCTTGGTTTTGATAACTATTATGGTTACCCTTTTTATCAAACCTGTTTTGTGGTCCCTGAAATTTCTGTGAGTAATTAGGGTTGTATGGTGATGCTGAAGCAACTGGCATACCTTCCTTAACCTTAGCATTGCTAAAAGCTACGTCCGGATGTGCAATGACGTATTGGGTACAATATTCTTCCATTTCTTTTAGTGTCTTGGGTTTACGCTCATGTAGGAATTCAAGGAATGGTTTATTTACACTTGACATAATCTTGTCTCTGAGCAACAAGTCCATAAGAGCTTCATATGTCTTTTCTGTTTTGGACAATTCAATCCAACGATTAAATGTAAGACGTGTCCTTGCAATGAATTCAGAGAATTCTACCCCTGATTCAGGTACCATTTTCTTAAACAAAAGACGGTAACCTTCCTGTGTTAATTGATATTTTTTTAACAAGGCTGCTCTGATAACATCATAATTATTTTGGTCAGCCTCTTCTACCAAGCTTAAACTAGTCAGAGTGTCACCTTTCAGTATCTCTGATAACTGATTAGCATATTGTGATCTATCCACATTATGATTTCGACAAGAACGTTCAAATCTATCTAGCCAAACTGTTATATCATCACTGGATGGATTAAATGCTGGTAGCTTGATCTTGTAAATAAAAGGTTTAACATTACCACCAGATGACTGATTAACATTACCCATATTTGTCAATTTCAACGTTTCTAACTCAAATGCTAAAAGTTTTTCCTGATGTTCATGTTCCGTCTTTGTTTTTCTCTCGTCAGCTTCTCTATCTAACCTCTTTTGTTCAGCTTCAGCTTCTCTTTCTAATCTTTTTTGTTCAGTTTCAGCTTCTCTATTTTGTTTTTCCATTTCCATTTGGAATCTCTTTTCGTCCACTTGCATCTGCAATTTCTTTTGTTCAAATTCTAATTCCAATCTTCTATCATCAGCCTTTTGTTTTTTTCTTTTCAGCCTTCAGTTTATCAATTTCCAACTTTTGTGCTTTTTCATATTGAGCAGTTGCATATTCCTCCAATTTATCACCTGTCTTTCCAAGGGATTTACACTGCTCAATAAAATACTCAAGTGTAGACATATTGTCTAATATTATGAGTTACAAAACCTGAAATAATTAACTATCTTATTTCAATCTTAATAGTAACAAGTCTTAAATCAAGCACTTGAATAATCACACCACATAATATTATCCCAATCTCTGTGGGAAACAAGTCTATGTCCAAGAACTTGTATATGAACCCTTATAGAAATATCATCAGTCAATTCTTTATCACAGGTGCACTTCCCATTCAATAGTGCATGACACTATTCATCATTTATTTGTCATCAGTATATTAATAATAGTGCATCTGTATAATCCATTAATTAAATACCATAAGTGTAACTAATAACAATGTAAAACAAAATCACAGTGTAAACAAAGTTACAATGTAAACAATAACAATGTAAACAATAACAATGTAAACAATAACAAAGATCAGAAACAATACGAAAACATTCGAAGGAATCAACTAAAGATACAGCGAAAAATAAAGAAAATATCACAAAAAATGTGATGATATCTGCGAGAAAATTAAACAAAACACATGACACCACAGTGTATAAATATAAATGGTGTATAAAACTAAACAATAGAAAAGAGGAGACCTACAAGTACAAACAAATCAAAACTAAACTAAAGAAAGCGAAAAATAACAAAAACAAAACTGCACATGTCGTCACAACTAAACAAATATAGCAACAGATTGTCGCTAGCAGATTTTCAATTAAGAAAACCGCACCTACAAAACACTAATACAAGACCTCTATCACGTGGTATATCTTAACTTAGTCACACACCCAATCTCCCACTGAAATGAAAACATATACATAAATAAATAACATATAAACATATAACATATAACAATATGAGAAGAAACAGAAGGTTCAGCAGAAGTATAAGGGCACAGTTCACAAACAAAACAGGCCACTTATCTTTAGCAAATCCAATCGTTAGTACAGCAAAAAACAAATGGTAATCAGCATCCTAAGGATAGAAGATCCAACGTTGATCGCACATCTGAACTTGCATCAAAACTGCCACGACGATGGTACTTGAGCTTCTGAACAATGTAACGGTAATGTAGATACGGTACTTGGCCTTCTCAATACCAGAATGCGATCCGATTCGGGACTTGGCCTTCTCAGTACAAGAACTCGTAACAATACGGAACTTGGCCTTCTAGATAGCAGCACGTCGATTCAACTGGCAACGTATGTCGCAACGCCGGGTACTGTCATTTCACTGGCATAAGAACTGCGACGCTGAAGTATCATTTCTTGAAGTTGAAGAATGAATGTTGAATGTAGTGGGTAAGGGACCCCGTATGTGCTGGCTACCAGACGAAAACCAGCTTATGGCCACCAAATGTAGAAGGTGAAATAATTCTCTCCAAGATGCGTAGAAGGTAGAAATTCTGGCACTTGAATTATAGAGTATCACCACTAGACACCAGAGATGATTAAGGCGGAGAAGTATGGTGCCTTTGGTCTGGTTTGTATATATGATGTAGATGTGAAGTCAAACAGGTAGCAGTAAAGGTAGAGTCCACACAGGACGTCACATAAACTCACGACGTGTAAAGTCAATGAACATTGTAACTGCTAGTGACGTTTCCATCATTTATTGGGACGCCACAATGACAAGATGTGTAGACATTAACATGTAGGTACATCACAGGTACTGTAGAACAGTCATCATTATATCGACATAGTCAGCACAACATTTGACAGCAGACAGCATAATAATGGTGAATCACATCATGGGCTTCAATGCATCATAATCGACTGTAAATGTATTCAGGTGTGGAAACCATCATCCTTTTCTATAACAGCCGATATATATATATATATATATATATATATATATATATATATATATATATATATATATATATGTGTGTGTGTAGGAGATTAAATTCCTTCTCCTTCTCTGACCTCCAGAAAGACAGGCATGACTTCTGGAGTATCAAGTAATGTCCTCTAATTTCCTTTAATAACAATGGTATTAAACCTAAACTGACGTGGAACCGCCAGAGCAGCAAAGTCCAACAAGCAGATAGTTTTTAGGACATGCATCAACCCGATGCATAACAACATGGTGATTCGTGAGTTGAAAACTTCTCATAACGTAGACTCTTTCCCGCCCAGGGAAAGTTGACAACTAGGCACAAAATGTCAATCATGAAAGTTATCGACAATGATAATCAATGTAAAGCAATTAGGTTCTCTTCAGGAATAAATACACAACTCACTCGCCTCCAGGCGCTTTGAATCACAAAGGGGAATATCATCTGAGATGAACCAACACTATAGAGGACTTCTATTCCCCGAACAATATGATCATGACAGACGCTGAAAACGCGTCTATCTCTCTCGACAAAATCTGTGACACTACCGGGCGGAAGCTTGTACAAAACCCACAACCAAAAAAACAGACATGCGCAGAAACGTTCGATTTGAATACAATTCACACAACCCCGAAGCTATGGGCATATTCTAAGAACGACACTTAAAATCGAGCCTTATAAGGATAGGAACTAACTATCGACGCAGGTTGCCAACGTTTACAAGAAAAGTGGGTCTGAGCGTTCCATAAATGGACATGACCCAAGATCGGTCAAACCACAACCGAAGGGCATAAGAACAGGTAACCACTTAAAGTAAAAAGTAACTTCAATTCCAAGAGTTATATACCTTGCCTTAGAAAAATTGAGTACACAGATACCAAAGCAAAATTCTTATGTGTAACACATATATTCTTAGAACGTTGGGCCTAAATAATGTGCAAGAGCTAAGAAGAGTGGCGTCACAACGAACAACCTGGATAGCACTGGTTTCTGCCTTATGCGCCGTGTTTGGTGCTTAAAGAATTTATTATTATTATTATTATTATATATTCTTATATTGTTCAGGTTACTGATTTTTAATACCAGGCACCTCCGGGGATGAATACGTTTCCTGAATTCTAACTATCACTGGCCTCACAAGGCTGACCCACTGAACTTCTTAGCTATCGAGTCTCTACATACCTCGTCAAGATGATCAATTCTCTTGGTAACGAATTTCCTTTATAAATTCGTTCTTTACTTGTCTGCTTATTGTAGTTATTATCTTCTACTTTATGATGCCGCTGAGTCTGTCCACCACAGATCATCGAGTTAGCAAACTTCGATGAGCAAGCATATGTCTGTAAAGATGGCGGGTTCACCTTGCACAACCGTTATCTAGGTTCGTGCGACCTGTCTGTCTAACTGGCGCTTCACTACTGTCCCTTTTCTCAACTGCCTTCTAAGAGCGTACACCGTGAACTCTATTCACTAATCTAGCCTTCATCAGGGCGGTTTTATGCGAACCTTCCTCGGACAACCTTCTTGCCCTTTATCTTACTGCTTATACCTAACTGCCCTAGTTTAAACCATCAGTTGCTTCCCCTGCCACATTTTGAATGACCGAGGACTAGAGTGGAACCAGGCCAGGAGGAAGACAGCCGATAGGATAGTCTGGCCCTCTCTTTTCCAAACTTCTACACCTCACGGGAGAAGGGAAACGACTAAGTAAGTAAGTAAGTAAAAAATGGCAAAATAATAGATAATACAGGCGATGAGAGGAGATTATGCAAAAGCAAAAGAGCCGTTCAGTCAATCATCTTCGAGCTGTTGGAGTACTTTGTATTTTTGGAAAGGGATTGAAAATGTTTCTCTTATTTCCTGATTTCTTAGATATCCCACGTTATACCCGTTGCCTATGGCTATGTACAGTTGTGAATTTCTTGATTGTAAATTTTGATTTGGCTAACAGAAAATGGTGATCTGATACCACATCTGCTCCTCTTTATAAGTTTACATCGGGTAATGATGACCTAAACTTCTTATTTATGCATATGTGACCAATCTGATTCTCAGTTCTGTGGTCTGGAGAAGTCGATGTTGCTTTACGTAGAATTTTATGTGGAAATATACTTCTTCTATAACCAGATGATTTAAAGCTCAGACGTTTGATAATAGTTGACCATTCTCGTTTATCGTACCCAATACATGTGATCTCATGATTTCTTCAAAGCGGGTGTTGTCAGTTCCTATTTTCGCATTAAGGTAATACTACTTCCCATTCTATAAGTGATTTCTGTAACTTGCCTAGACGGCTTTAGAGCCACCTATTCACTGTGATGAACACTTTCCTCCTCATGTCATAAGGACAACACCCTTTCTCCTGTGATCAACTTCTTCCTCTCTACGTCCTTCACATTTGTCGTGCAGAGACCTAGGATATTAATCCTGCCATTGATAATTTCTTCTGCTACTTGAGCAGTTTTCCCTTCTTTATTTAGAGGGCGAACATTCCAATAGCGAATACTGGAGATTTCCCTAGACAAATAAAAAATAGCCGGCAACCGTGACTCCGTTCAGCTTTCTCTGGTTTGATTCATGAGCCTTTTTCCAAACGACCTTCTTCTGTCTTGAACGGCTGAGTTGATTTGTATTCTGTATTTTACTAATGCATAGTTTGTTGACCTTTTTGTGGTAAAATGTGTTTTACGGAATGGGGTAACCAGCCACATGTCCAACACTTCTTAGTCGCTTTTTACGACATGCCTGGTAGGATACAGTATTACTATTGTTTGCTCCCTTTCGAGCCCCAGTAACACACCGGTTTCAATATACCTTAATAAAAAATAATGTGACTCACTTCGGACCAGGTTTAATAGGGTAAAAACTCGGCAAAGGTAGTCCTATGTTAGCTACTACCGTGGAAGATTTAATTGTTACAGTGTTATACGTCATACTAGTGTTAAGGATAAAATTAATATGTTACACAATGTTGCTACACACAGGCATATATCCATTGATTTGAGGAGATATAGCTGTCCGTAGTAAAGTCAGTTTTTGTGTACGATTTTTCACTTATATTGAACGCCGCATAACTTGCTACGTCACCGGTCACTAATGACGTAATAAATCACGCGCTTTTTGCACTGTAACGGACAGCCGTCTTGGCCTTTCGCAATTTTCAGTCGTCCAGAGTAGATGTATTTTTTTCAAGATCCCAAGATAGCGGAGACTTATATTGTGATGTTTCAGTTGCATAATTTTTCGGAGGCTGGCACTTACTTGATATTATGAAGAATGGTACCTTAACGTATCCATAAGTTATTACCATGTCCAGGAAGTATTTTTCTAATATTCCATCGAAGAATATTTTTATGAATATCTCGGTCCGCATTGCTAATGTCCTCGTGGTCTACACAAACCTTAAGACACATAGGCCAATAATTAAAGGAGAGGATTATATATTGCATTACATTGCCACTTACTATAAGATGCCTATGATTTAGATATATGGACTGAAGACGAATTACTATGAAGAACTACATTTTCCATGCCACGTATATATCTTGATTGTCCGATGAACCAGTTTTATGACAATAAACTTGCCATGTTTGTCCTGTGGACCTGCCATTTTGCCGTCTCATTTTATGCCTAAGTTGTCATCCTGTATGACTGCCCATTATCATTCTTGTTACATAGTATGATGTGCTCTACAAGTTTGACTGACTGTATCTAATAACATTATTGTGTTAAATAAACTTACACAAGGATATATTACTCATGTATCCGAGTAAATAACGCTAACTTTATATCTAAGGTTTGTACTTGGATCCGACTTTATAAATGTGAACCTCTATTCCATTTCTGATTGCCTATTTCAGTGTTTGTATTATAATTAGATTTACTAAATCACTGTTTAAAAAATAGTTAATAGAGTAAGTGTGATCACAGAATCCTCATATCTATTGTGACATGTAATGGAAAAACAGTCTACAGTAATCTGACAGCCTATTGTAACCTCATAGCTGCTCTGTCATTTGCTAGCTAAAAGCATGCATTATTATGTCTGTCTTCACTTACACAGCTACTCTTTCGTCCCTCCTCTTTTCTTTTAACACGAGCTAATACAATGTTTACTAACTTCGTGACCTGTCAGTCATAACAGGAATGAAAATCGCGAGCTTCATCTGTCAATCAAAATACCTCACAGACAGACAGCACGTGAGACAGTCGAAACACGTACCCTTTTGAAGTTTTACATAGGGAAAGTTTATAATCCCCTGTGCTCTTTGATCTCGAGACACGGGCATTTTAAAGAGTATCTCGTTAGTCTCTGATGTCGGTAAACAGCACTTGACGGGAGATTCTGGTAGCCTAATCGTAAACTTTTATCTTGAACGCTAGTTTCTGAATTCTTCGTTCTCACAGTAGCGTGACATTAACAACATTAGAGATCAGAGCAATTGAATGATATTTATACTGATGTTTTTTTAACCCAACTTTCAGAAGCTAGTCAGAATTTTGAATATCCTAGCGTGCAGTCCTAGAACCAAATTCTTGTGGATATGGTATATTATTGATTCGTGGAGAGTTTCATTCTGAATTTCTGGTAAAAGGATAATGGTACTAATAATTTTAAAAGAGTGATAGTGTAACATTTATTCTTCACTTAGATTTTTTTTGCTAGTAAAATCGAGTGAAATGAAGTAACGCATAGCGATTTAATATCAGATAATCAATAACAATGTTAAATCCATCGGTTACCCACATACCTAGGACGGTAATTACGATAACAGTGTAGGCAGACGCGACACATAATCTCTAAAGGAGAGAGATAAACCCGATGATTTAGTTGACTGGACTTATAGACATTAAAGCGACTGATAGTGAGAGTATAGAAATACTCGTTATATTTCATTGTGTATATTTGTTATTATAGTGTCTATTATTTTAATACCATACGACTAAACTAACAGACGCCGACAATTTAATAGCTATTTAATGACAGGCTGTCACTGTTTAGGGAGCGCGTGTGGAGAAATTAAATAATAATTAACACTGTACGCTGACCGCCGGCGTGAGCAGGGGCGGGCGAGTTAGCATAACTCAGCCCGACCGAACTCAGCCACCAGCGACGTCTACTAGCGTATAGGCGTAAGGAAACACCATGTGCCTTTTAAACCAAGTCAAGACTGACGGAGTGGAGAAGAGATCGTCTTGTCCTTGTCTGTGTGTGTATATATATATAGTAGTGGCATTTTTTCCATAAATGTTTTCTTGTATTCTTCACAGACCTGATCACAAGGGCGTCCAGCGGTTTCTTCTGTTTGTTACGTTTTTCCTGTACTTGGCTTGTGCGTTACCAATTTCATTTAGAAACGTTCACTTGCCGAACAGTATTTGAGAACAATAAAAATTTCACCACTGGACATACCAAATCCAGATTCATATTTTTTACAAGCAACAGTGGTGATATAACATTATTATCGTTCCCGACTGCTGACAGTCGTAATTCCAGTGGAGTATCTCCCTAGATACATACGCTGTGCAGAATCGGCACTCTAACACAGAGTTGGTCGATAGAAAAACCGTCATCATCACATGTAACATTTTTTAGCAACCAGATGTTTCCCAATACTGGAAATATTTCCCCTGTGAAAGTGTGAACCTCAAGAACTCTCACAGTTTTCACTATTTGTAGTAACACTTATATCCAGGAGAAGCACCATATTAGGCGTTCACCTCAATAGTTAGTTCTGGGGATGAACTGGGGCCAATTTGGATCTGCGACAACTGGAGTGACAGAATATTGAGTGAAAAAGGTAATATATTCATGGACTAATTCTATTACCAAGGGATATTACAGATCTACCATACCAGGCAATTAGATAAGAGTGTGAGAGTGGCCACTGTTTAAAAGAGTGAGTGAGTATTTTCCTTGTTTGCTGGAAACTACCCATATATCTGATTTGTCTAAAGTTTGTTTACTTTGCTGTGTCTTATAGAGTACCAACGATGTTCATTTTGTAAAAGAGTGCTAACCTTAAACCTTTTGATTAATAATTTTGGGTTTTTTTTGCTCCATTCGGGGATGGTGCACATTTTCTGCTTTATTTCCAATCCATGTAAATGACTCTTTGATCTTTTCCTTTAGATATTTTGATGTTGTCGAGTTTAAATGATAATAAATTACAAAGAAATTACCATTGTGTTTTGGTCAGACCCACACCCATTTATCCGTAGTTTTTCACGTATGTGTGTCTTGTTGTCACATAGCTGTGTGTGTGTTGAGTAAACTTATCTATTCTTGATAGGGAGTCAAAGGCGGTCGAGGTAATAAAGTACAGTCGTGAGGATATGCAGGAGGAGAAAACCTAATCACTCCAGAGACACATGTTTCCCTCAATCTACCACCTGTGAAATCTATTTTCTATACCTTTTTCTCGCGTATCTATCGACATCGACTCTACTTAGACGGGTCAAATATAATAATTTACCCTCCGTACGACAACTATTATTAATACACAATTATAACTACAATAATACGCATACAAACTTTAAAGAAAAGAAACAAGACTTGTTTTTTTTTCAGCTATACAAATTATGTTTTGCTGTACACTGCAACAATCCACTAACTATTACTATTTTAATGTAATTAATAACGAAACCATCTGTAATGCAGTATTAGCAAAAACAATCGTAAATTACACATGGTGTAGACCAGCAATGACAGAACCATTAAGACAACATAAACAATTTACCACGGTTAGATGAGCAACAAGAATAATAACAAAACTAACAGTAAGAGCATTAATAGAATTAACAAGAACCATAAGGAAAACATGTACAGACCTTGGATTTCCTCTCGTCTTAAGTACAATTGCAGAGCTTCCAACTTCGTCTTATCTGAACAGATTTAATGTATTCTCATTAAGGATTATAGTTGCATTGTCATCATATCATCATACCCAACTATATCATCTTCTTTATCATTGCAATCAACCTGATAATTATTATTGCCATGACCATCAGTCCTTCAAAATCACTTAGATAAAGACTGACACTGTTATTACTATAAACAAAACTACTACCAACTTTGTCATCATTATAATCATCAACAAGTATCTAGATGCCCTGATAATACATACACCTTTTACTATCACTGCTACCTGCAGATATCTTATCCTTGAGTATACATTGTGGAATAGGACTATCCTTATAATCGTTGTGAGTGTAATGCGTTTAGCAGTATTAAGAAACCACAAAGTAATCACGTGTACTGGAAGTCATGACTTCTGTAGCTAATTGTTTTACATGATCTGTGTCAAACCATGTTTGATTTTTGTCTCAATTGTTTTCTTATAGAGTCTTTTTTTCTCTCAATGATAAGTGTACCAATATTATTTCTCTTTAGTCATCCATTTATACACTGTTTTTTTTAGATCTTGTGAACTGGTCTAAGCATACATTAATCATTGCATAAAAGTTACTCTACATACATTTTTCCACACATAATTTTCTCAGCTGCCATTGTCTTTCTTGAAAACACATCAAAATATTTATTCTTGTCTCTATTGATGATTCATTTTCTTTGTTTTAATTTAGTTCTAAATATTTTTCTTGAACCGAGAAACACAAACTTCGGTACTGGTAATGTGCAACTTTTTATGCTTACTTGTTGTTGTTTTTTGAAATCTTATCAGTGGGCTATGTTGTTATCATAGATTTTGCTTTGTATAGCACTTTTCCACATGTCTGCATTCGTATACGTTTTATTTAGTAATACATCTTCTAACATTTGAGTATTTGGTAGGTACTGAGAAGTGTAACTGTACATTTTTCTTTCGTTCTTGACTTAGGCGACAAGTCAAAATGAACCATCTTATGACGAAACCAGACGCAAGAAATACTTGATTAGGGGACACAGAAGTCTGGTCTAATAGTGCAGATGGAAACGTCAAACTTAATAAGGGACCCAAGACGCATCAACAGTGAGGAATGCAGTAAGCGACCCATAGCTTGACTGCCTGCGTCAGAGTCAGCGAACCATAGCTGACCAAGACCCTACCCCACCTCCACGTGGTGGTCCTGGAAACAGGCTGCATCACTGCAGTCTGGCTGAGGAGTAAGGATCGAAGAGGAAAGACAAACCCGGTCCCAAAAAATACCGTGCGGAAGTCGGATGTGTCGGCCGAAAGGCGCAAATACCGCAGCTTCGCTGTAAATGGACACAACGCAACCAACGTCCTTTTCAGGACGAACGAAGAAGAAGAAGAAGAAAAAACATAATGAGAATAAATGAAGAACACGAAAAACAACAAGTATGCACTTGAAGACACAAACGCCTCTATACGATGTAGAATCCAACATTTATCTTAGCAGCAAGATAGATAAAGTTGGAAGGACTGACATTGGTATCAAAATAAGAATACAAAAGGCAAGAAGAACGTTGATTGCAATGGGAAACATATGGAATATTAAATAAAATCAAGTCCAACAGAAAAATCGGCAACTCAAATATCAAGTCAGTCGTATAGTATGGCTCTGAATTGCCTTCCCTGCTTTGCAGTAGTGGTCCAATGGTGGCCAAAACTCAAGAGTATCAATATGGGTCTACCAAAGGTGTCTACCTTCGCGCAAGATTACTCTTGGCAGAGTTGTGTATAGAAGGATAATGATGCTTCTATCTCAAGGTAGTTTCACAGGATATTTCAGAAGCGAAAAACTTTAACATTACTGAGTATTTTTATGTCTTTTCTCTCAATGCCTATGTCTTCGAGGCATTCAATTATTTTCTATTGATGGACTGTCAAAAGCCATCTTACAGTTAATGAAGGAAACGTATACTTTTTTGGACCTCTTGTGACAAAACGTTTGTACGTGTACTTTTGAGCCCCTCTTTCACTCCTTCATCCGCTCTTTATTTGGCTTATTTCAAGCACTTACTTTTTTACCCTGAAGCCGCTCACAGAATTGTTTACATTTCACCAGGTGAACTGTAATATTATTGAGGTAATTAGACCAGTCAGCGGGTAGTACGTTTCTCACGTAAGCCGACTAGCCACCTTTGATAGAGGCGATCGGTGTTTGAACAAGAAGGTCACGCACGATCGTTGAAAAGACAGCCATATTGTCTGTCTGGGAAAGCCATCTGAGATGGGCGAGGGCCCAAGTGATAATGAGATAATAGCTTCCGCTGGACCATCCCTGCATCAAGATTATTACAGATAACTTGTCAGGGGAGACAATATTGGCGAAAGGTATTAGCCCAGGAAATAAGTTCACATATTTGTTTGTGAGTTTGCATAAAGATGCAATAGCAAGTATTACAGCCTTTTTAGAAAGAGATCACGCGTTGAAATTTTAAATTTCATATGTTAAACACTCGGGGGAGATTATGAATTAAACACCCCATCCCAGATAGTGCTAAAAACTAACCATTGGCTTTATTAGAGCCGGAATAGACTTTGACTTTCATTGGAAAATTCGTCGGAAGTACAATTTATGATTTGAACTGAGAATTGGAAATATAATCTAGCGAAATCGGAGTCACAGATCAGACTGCATTGCCACGTCAAGCAAGCAATTCGCCACACCAGAAAGAAGAAAAGGACAAAGGAGTCCAAAATTATATTTGACAGATCAGAAAAGTTGGGCTACTTTAAAAATTAAAAAGTAAACCCGCGTTTATAAATACAAAGACTGGAAACTTAAAGGACCAGGATCGAAGTATTTGGGCACCTTTAAAACTTAAAAATTAAACCTGCATTTATAAATACAAAGACTGGAGACTTAAGGAATCATATCACCCGTCATAAGAGGAATACTCAAATCTCCAGACCATGTGATTCAAAAGCATCTAACCTAAGTTGTTAGTGTCCATTCTAAACTGACCCAGGAGATTGTGTTCCCAAAAGTTACTTTGGGGTAAGTGTAAACATTTATTTTACCAATGTGGATTTAACATTTTTATCTTGCTAAGTAGTTATAAATGACTTTTTGATATATATATATATATATATATATATATATATATATATATATATATATATATATATATATATATATATATATATATATATATCTTCTTCTTCTTTGATCCTTAGCCGCCGACCGTCAAAGCAGTCAGTGGCCATTACGCCTGGTGGCGTCTTGTAGGGCAACAACAAATTGATTCCACTTTGCTCGGTCGGCGGCCATCCTTCGTACAGAGCCCCAACTGTGGTTCATTCTTTGCATCTCAGCCTCCACAGTCCTCCGCCAAGTTGTTTTTGGTCGGCCTCTCTTTCGTTTTCCTTCAGGGGTCCATAGCATAGCTGTTCTTGTAATGGCATCGGGGTCTCTTCTGAGAACATGGCCAACCTAGCTCCAGCGTCTGCCAGCTATGATGGTGTGCATGTCCTCTTGCTTGCTCCGAGTAAGCATATCTTGGTTGGTGATGGTATTCGGCCAAAAGATTCTTAGGCGTGTTGTGTGAAAAGAGGATAATTTCGACATTTCCTTCTCTGTAACTCTCCAGCTCTCCGCGCCATAGAGAAGCACAGAAAGCACACAGCTCTGATATAATCCTAATTTTGTATTTGTGCTGTACTGAGAGGACTACCAGATGTTGTTTAGACTAAAAAAGGCTGTTCTTGCTTTGTTCATTCTGTTGTTGATGTCTTTGCTTGCTCCGGCATCTGGTGTTACTCTGCATCCTAGGTATGTGAAGGCGTCTGTCTGTTCCAGTTGCTGATTCCTTACTGATATGGGCTCAGGGCTGCTCACATTGAGCGTCATGACCTCTGTCTTCTTTATTTTGATGTTCAAGCCCACCTGCTGGCTATACTTATTAAGTCTTTCCGTTTTTTCCTGGATGTGTTGATGTGAATGTGCTAGCTTTGCAATGTCATCTACATATTCCAGATCTTCCAATGTAGAAAATGTAGTCCATCTTATTCCTCTTGGATTGCCCTCTGTTGTCTGGCGCATCACCCAATATATATATATATATATATATATATATATATATATATATATATATATATATATATATATATATATATATATATATATATATATATATATATATTATATATATATATATATATATATATATATATATATATATATATATATATACACATCTAGTCATGTATTTACATATGTAGAACAAATACTTATAAAAGAATTTTGCTGAATTTACACCAGCTGGGGGCTTGAACAGGCTAAAACCAATGCTTAATTCTTCATAAAAGGCGGCGGACCGATATAAGTTAACATTTGCCCTGCTACTGCAGCATTGTTCTTGACTTTGGTAATATCTTATGAACGCTCCCTTGAGATAGAACCATTTTTATCCTTCTATCTACAACTCTGCCAAGAGTAATCTTGGGCGAAATTAGACACCTCTGACGACACAATTTAGATGCTCTTGAGTTTTTTCCACTGGTGGACCACTACTGCAGAGCTAACGTGAGGCAATCCGTGACACTTCTGTATATATTTCTGCTAATAATCTAAGGCAAAATATTGCTTCTCTTGTTGTCTCTGTTCCGACTAAAACCAAACTGTTCTTCTTGGACTTCGCTGACTACCTTACTTTGTATCCTCTTCTGCATGATTTTGAGCAACAATTTAATTGCATGACTCATCAGAATGATTGTTCTAAAGTCTGAACATTCTGTTGCGTTATGTTTTTTGGGGTAATGTTATAAAGACTGATGTCTTCGTGTAAATGTAATGGGGTACATATCCTGTGTTGTATATATCGTTGCACAGATCTGTGATTGTATCTATACCAAAGCTCTAAATGGCTTCTATTATTTCAATTTTTATGTTGTCCATGCCGGCTGATTTTACTTTTTGTATCATCTTTATTGCATTCTCTACATCTCATCTGAGAATGTTTGGTCTTTCATTAGAATCTGGTGATGGTTCTTTAACCTGTGTTGTCCTCGGATAGTTCGTTTACGTATTCTGTCCATCTTTTTTATATATCTTTCTCATCAAGTAAGATTCCATCGTTCATTTTCATGAGACAGCCTCCTCCTTGGGCTAACCTCGACTTATTTTATAATTTCTTTATTTCTTCGTGCATATCTCTTGGCTTGTGCTTTGCTTTCATGTCTTCTATTTCCATGACTTTTGTTTATATCCACCGTTCTTTTCGTTGTCTACACATATTACGTAACGTATGTCATTGTCTATTGTTTTATACTCTGGAGTGTTTTTGCTCTCTGTCTTTCTGCCATTTTATTCAAGATGTCATCTGTTATCCAAATTTGATGTTTCTTAAACTCCTTTTTTTTTAGGTAAATTTGTATTTGCTGGTTGTATGCTTGTTTTTTATTAAACATTCTCATTTTGTGGTTATTTTTCTGCTGGGGTTTCTCTTCTGCATTGCTCCATCCTTTCTGACAGTAACTGTTCATACTTATTTTTGACCTCGACAAGATATTTTGGTTTTATATCTGGTTGTTTCAGTGCTGATATTTCTATCTGTGGTTCTTCGTCTCTTGTTTCCTGCTTTTTCAGCTTTAAATTTACTTTGGTGATGACTGGATTATGACATGAATTTATGTCAAAGCCAGGATGTGTCTTTGCATTTATGACACTGTTCTTAAATCTATGTTAATCATGACAAAGTCAGTTTAATTTCTGGTTATATCTCCTAGGCTAATCCATATGTATAGCTTACCTGAGTGGTGTTCACAAAAGGTGTTACTTATAACGAAATAAATAGTGACAGAGTGAACAGAAGTGAGAAAGACTAGCATAAACATACAGTGGAATAAACTAACATAAACACGCAGTAACATACATTTATATAACTATACATTGGCAGAAGCTAATATTCAGTGACAGAGAGCGACATTAACGTACAGTTACAGAGACTATGATAAACGTACCGTGACAAAGCCTAGCATAACGCACAGTGAAATAAACTGACATAAACGTCATGTGGCATACATAAACTAACACAAACTTACAGTGACGCAAACATAAATATTCACTTATCAATAGTATTATAAACATACATTGTCATTCAGTAGCATGAACACTGTGTACATTAACAGTCAGTAATATAAGTTATTAAATATGTAAATGGCAGAATCAAAGAGAGGCACACATTCATTTTTTTTTAAAAGAATTATTCATTTTTAAATTGTTAAACATAATTGATTATTAAATGTGCTATTTGTATATCTTCTTCTTCTTTGATCCATAGCCGCCAACCGTCAAAGCAGTCAGCGGCCATCACGCCTGGTGGCGTTTTGTAGGGCAGCAACAAATTGATTCCACTTTGCTCGGTCGGCGGCCATCCTTCGTACAGTGCCCCAACTGTGGTTCATTCTTTGCATCTCAGCTTCCACAGTTCTCCGCCAAGTTGTTTTTGGTCAGCTTCTCTTTCGCTTTCCCTCGGGCGTCCATAGCATAGCTGTTCTTGTGATGGTATCAGGGTCCCTTCTGAGGACGTGGCCAACCCAACTCCAGCGTCTGACAGCTATGATGGTGTGCATGTCCTCCTGGTTACTCCGAATAAGTAGTTCTTGGTTGCTGATGGTGTTTGGCCAAAAGATTCGGAGAATTTTCCTTAGGCAGATTGTGTGGAAGGAGGACAGTTTCGACATTTCCTTCTCTGTTACTCTCCAACATTCCGCACCATAGAGAAGCACAGAAAGTACACAGCTCTCATACAGTCTTAATTTAGTGTTTGTGCTGTACTGGGAAGACTTCCAAATGTTGTTGAGAACAGCAAAGGCTGTTCTCGCTTTATTCATTTTGTTGTTAATGTCCTTGCTTGTTCCGCCGTCAAGTGTTACTACGCATCCTAAGTAAGTAAATGTGTCTGTCTGTTCTAACTTCTGGTTCCTTACTGTTATTGGCTCAGGATTGCCCACATTTAGTGTCATGACCTCTGTCTTCTTCAAATTGATGTTCAGGCCAACCTGCTGGCCATACTTATTCAGTCTATCGGTTTTGTCTTGAATGTGTTTATGTGAATGCGCGAGTAGTGCAATGTCATCTGCATATTCCAGGTCTTCCAGTGTAGAAAACGTTGTCCATCTAATTCCTCTTGGACTGCCCTCTGTTGTCTGGCGCATCACCCAATCTATGACTGTCAAAAATAATGTTGTTGATAAGGGGCATCCCTGTCGTACTCCTGTCTTCACTTCGAAAGTTACATTACTCGATCCAACACTGCACATAACATTTGAATAGAGGCTTTTTATGATGGAAACAATGCGGCTGGGAATTCCATAAGCCCTCAGAATTTTCCATAGGCTGTCCCTGTGTATGCTGTCGAAAGCCTTTTCAAAATCAACAAAGTTAATGTACAGCTGTCTCTGCCATTCTGAGCACTGCTCTATAATGTTCCTGAGGGTAAATATATGATCTGCACATCTTCTGTTCTTTCTGAAGCCCGCTTGTTCTTTCCTCAGTTTATGGTCAACTGCTTTTGAAATTCTCTGGATGATTATCCTGCCTAGTATTTTGCTGGGAACTGAGAGGAGGGTAATTCCTCTCCAGTTGTTGCAGTCTGCAAGGTCGCCCTTCTTGGGCAATTTGACAATTATTCCTTTACTCCACTCTGTTGGTGTTGTCTCAGTTTCCCAGATTTGTGCAAATAGTGGTTCTAATAGTTCTGCTGCTAGTTCAGGGTCTGTCTTGAATAACTCAGCATTTAGATTGTCGTGACCAGGCGCTTTTCCATTTTTTAGCCCTTTGATAGCTGTGATGATTTCTTCTTTTCGTGGAATGTCTGTATTTACGTCTAAGTCACTTTCAGCCTCAGGAACATTCAGCTGAGTCTCTGGTGGTTCCTTATTCAGTGTTTCTCTGAAGTGCTCTGCCCATCTTGTTTCCTGCCCCTGTGCTGTGGTGATGAGATTTCCTTGCTTGTCTCTTACTAACGTTATGTTGTTTGCACCTCGTTTTCCACTGATAGTTTTAGTTATTTTATAAACTGTGCTTTGTTCATTTCTCAGTGCTGCCTCTTCTGCCTGTCTTGCAAGGTCATCCAGAAATGTCCTTTTGTTAGCACGGGTTTGACGTTTTACTTCCTTGTCCAGCTGACTGTACTGTTCACTATATATTGCCTTTAACCTGGGAGACTTAGCTTCTGTTTTCTTTCTTTTCATTTCCTTTCTCTTCGCTATGGTGTTTAGCGTTTCTGGTGTTATCCAGTCTTGGCTCTTTCTTTCCTGGAATCCCAAGCATGACTTGCTGCTTTCTTTGTATATTGTTGAGATGGTGTTGAATTTCTGGTCGACATCGTCGGTCTCTGTTCTTTCCTGGCTTTTGGTAATCAGATATCGTCTCTTTACGTCACCCACGAACGCTTTTCTGGTGAGGGGGTCCTTAAGTTTCGTGATGTTGTATCTTTTCTGTTTGGCTACAACTGGTCCAGCAGCTCTGAGTTTCACCTTCAGTCTTGCTACTACTAGGTGATGATCACTTCCCACATCTGCGCCTCTTCTTACTTTCACGTCTTGTAGTGCATGTCTCCATCTGCCATTGATCATTATGTGATCTATCTGGTTTTTGTCCCGTCCGTTTGGTGATTCCCATGTTAACTTGTGCACTTCTTTGTGTTGAAAAAGTGTTCCTCCAATGACCAGGTTGTTAATACTGCAGAAGCTTATTAATTTGTCCCCATTCTCATTTACTGTTCCACTGCCGCATTTCCCCATTACTCTTTCGTTATAATTATTGTCTGTTCCAACTTTCGCATTTAGGTCTCCCATTACTATAATAAGATCGTACCTGGGTACAGTTTCCATTTCCTTTTGTACCTGTTGATAGAACTCATCCTTGATCTATTCATCGCTGTCGTTTGTTGGTGCATAGCATTGTATAATTGTGGTGTTGGTGAATCTTCCTCTCAGTCTTGCTCTTATTAGTCTGTTGTTAATGGGTTTCCATTCCAGTAAAGACATTTCCATTCCTTTCTTCAGGATAATGGCTACACCTTCGTTGTGCTGACCATCCTCTCTACCAGAATAAAGTACTGTTTCCCCTGTAGCTGTTTTTATTCTCCCCATCCCTGTCCATCTGTTCTCGCTTATTCCCAGGATATGTAGTTTGTAATTCCTCATCTCTGCTGTGATCTGACTCAGCTTTCCTGCCTCATTCATGGTTCTGACATTCCAAAAACCAATTCTGGTTTCGTGTTTTGCGTTCTGGGCATTCTTTTTCATGCCAGTGGCTTCCTTGCGGCTTTCACCACTGTCAGTCATAAGAGCTTGAGACTCCGGATGTCCGTCTCGCATCAAAGTTTTTCATTTATTGCCGTTTCCGTAACATGTGCGATTTTTTACATAGACAGGGGTGTCGGTCCTGTGCTAAAACCCCAACCTGGAGGACCAGGGTACCAGCTTTTGTCTGACACCTACCCACGCAGACCAGTCCAGCTTGGTTGAACCTACCAAGAGTAAAACTCCCACTGGCGTAGCTCTGGGGATTGTCAGGGCACACAAGCTGCCATACCGCTACAAGATATAGGTACCATTGATGGCTATTTGTATATATACATATTTAAAGGCGATTTAATCATGTTGAAAGATCTGCACACGTATGGCTCAGTCAATTTCTTAAATACACTTAAACAGAACTACAAAATTATAAAAACATTCACTGAGTAATTTAGCTGGGGGCTTGTAAGAGCAACAATTAAATTACATAACCAATTTTCACAAAAGATGGTGGAAAAGATAAAAAGTTAACGTGCTCAGACACATTCAGCATTGTTCTTGATTTCAGGTTAACACTCCCCCGAGGTAGAAGCATCATTATCCTTCTATCTATAGTCAGTTCATCAATTGATGTTCAACTTTGAAATTTGTTTTAAAAAAAAACTACCTGATGTAAAGAATTTATATTTTGCATGTAGTCTTATATTGTTCATGACGTTATGAAAACATTTTTTTGCCTCCAGAAAATGTATCTAGTTTGAGATATCTCTTTTTCAGGTTATATTAAAATCACACTCCCCTACCGGTATTAAAATGTAGCATGTCAGCTGTACATTTGTGTTGCACGGGTAATAAATGGTTTTTAAATAGAAAAAAATATATTTTAAGACAAAATCATGTCATTTTGTTCACTGCAGTTGTCTGCTGTTGAAAGCTGAAATAGTGCGACATCATGTAACTTACAATAATTGAGATACCAAAAACATAAGACAATGTAATTATGCTCCTTCAAAACACGAAGAAATAGTGCAGGTATACATGTAAAAATTTACCGTGTCGTATACAATATAGTTTTGAATAAATTCTTTCCCCCCCCCCCCCCCGGCCCCCCCGGCCCCCCCCCCCCCCCCCCCCCCACGTTTCAGATTTAAATGTATCACTATTTATAGATGTTTCCTATGTGGTTAGCAGATATTGATACGCCTCTGATCCTAATTTTGACATTTATGACGTAGTATACTGTAAAATTTAATTTTTAAGCCGTGCTTCTTGTAAGATTCGGAAAAGATCATTGGAATTTACGGTTTTGAAGAATGCAGAATTGATATTGTCTTAACAACAACATATTTGTAACGTCATGGATAATATAAGACTACATGCAATATATGTATTCATTACATCAGGTAGTTTTTTTAGAAAAAAAATTTTAAAGTTGAACATCAATTGGTGAACGGACTATACTACTCTTACTTACTTACTTAGTCGTTCCCCTTCTACCGTGAGGTGTAGAGGTTTGGAAGAGAGAGCGCCAGACTATCCTATCGGCTGTCTTCCTCCTGGCCTGGTTCCACTCTAGTCCTCGGTTCTTCAAAGATTGTCTAATGTTGTCCTCCCAGCGGACTCTGGGTCGTCCTGGGGGTCTGGATCCCTGGCTCTTTGTTTTCCATGCTTGTCGTGGTAGCTGATCTTCTCCCATTATGCACACATGGCCAACCCATCTTAGTTGGGACTGTTCTACTTGGGTCTGCAGGTGTTGGGATTTTAGGCCTTGACGTATCGTCTGATTGCGGACCATGTCTCTTCTTGTTACTTCAACCATCTTCCTCAGATACCTCATTTCTGAAGTTTGGATCTGCCTTTTGTAGGTTGTAGTAATTGTTCATGACTCGCATCCATATGTCAAGAGTGGGATATAGGTGGAGCGGTATACAGCCATCTTCGTTTTCTTACCAACCTCTCTCTTGCTGAGGAATCCTCGATTTATTTCCTGAAAAAGGCGCTCAGCTGCTGCTTTTCCTGTGGCCAACTTTTCTTTTATGCCTCCCTTTCGGTCTAAAATAGCTCCGAGATATTTAAAGTGGTCGACCTGCTCCAGGACATGTTCTCCCAGCTTAATCTGATGTCTTCTTTCTCCTCGTGATATCACCATGGATTTTGTTTTAGAGCTGCTTATTTTTTTTTTTTTTTAATTCGTACGCCCGCTAATACTCGAGGCGAAATCTCAGGTTATTATTTATGTCTAACCTGACATTGATTTTACGTGAGTATCCCTTTATTTCTTGTACAGAGACAGGTGTCCCTCGCCATTCAGGCAAATACTCTCCGATTTCGGAGGTACCCATTGCAGCTGGGTCGGCTCAGGAGCCGCCAGTCCCTGGTCGACGACACTCCTTCAAATGTGTTCGCCAGGTCTCGAGTTAATCCAGTCCAAATCCCGGTCGACGAAAAATCCTCAAATGCCGTCGCCCGGGTTTGATCCTGTATCACCCGGTCGCCAGAGCGGTGTTGTAACCACTACGCTAGCGCGGCTACTTATGACCATCCCTCTCTTCTCCAGCTCTTCCTTCCAGACTTGCAGGTTGGATTGGAGATGTGCCTCTGATTTAGCAATCAGGGCAACACCATCAGCAAATGCCAGCTCTGAAATACAGACCTCTCATCTGCAAGTATCGCACTGAATACTTTCTTGTTCTATCCTTACATGTCTTGATGACATCGTCCATGAGGAGTATGAAAAGATAAGGTGACAGGATATCACCTTGTCTTACACCAGTGGTGGTCCTGAACTCTTCTGACTTATGGTTTGCTGTCCTCACATAATTTCTGCAAGACTTGTAGAAGCTCTGTATAGCATGAATCAGAGGTGCTGGAATGTTCCTTTTTGCCAAACAGTCCCAAAGTTTGCTCCAGGGGACCCCGTCAAACGCCTTTTCCAGATCTATGAAACAAAGATGGATCTCACTCTTATACTCAAGGGCCTTTTCACTTAGCTGTCTGAGTGTGAAGATTAGTCTTGAGTACTTCGGTTTGCTCGGAATCCGCACTGGACCTCATCCAATTGTGGCTCAGCTAGGCGTCGGAGTCTCTGCTCTATGATTCTAGAGTAGATTTTACCAGGGACAGTGAGAAGGGATATGCCTCTATGGTTTCCACATTGTCGATTGTCACCCTTTTTCTACTTCCCTGCCAAAGAGTAATCTTGTGTGAAGGTAGACACATTTGAAGACATACATTAAATACTCTAGGTTTTGGCCATTGTTGGACCACTAATGCAGAGCAAAGGACGGAAACCCGTGACAGTCTCCTTGTTCTTGACTGTTGTTTCTCACACTCAATTGTTTCAGAAGATCATACACTGAGGTCACCACTTGTCTTCTTGCACCTATCTTAATATCTATGACTTTTTCTGTGAACCCTTCATGTAGCACGTCCGTGATCAGGTCGATTTGAACGAATGTCGTTTGTGTCCTCTGGATTCAAATGACATGGTCAGCTCAATCACTATAATTTGGTATGACGATGAGGAGTATAGTATAATGTCTGGTCGTCTTCATGATCTCCTAATGATTTCCGGGTATGTCCGTCGCCCAGGTCGATCTACTGCTATCTCCGAGTCACTTCCACAGTCCTGATCTCAGAAAGTACGTACTTGTGGTACTCGGTCTGACTTTGCTGTTAGCCCTCATCCTTGCCAGGTGTGCTGAAGCAGCTTATTTAGTACTACGTCATTGTATATGTATGTTCGCAGATTAAAACATCTATCAAACAAGTGTCATCTCAGAATCACCACTATTGTCATTATCAAACAATTTTAGCTGCACTACTACACATAGATTTTTAGAATAAAAATGTTTCATCAAATTAACAAATTATTGGCACGGTAAGTTACCAAGGTCCTCTAGCCAATATCACATTGAAGGGATGTAATACCAAAACCATATTAAGTGTAGCATCAGCTAACAGCAATAATAATGTACTCATGGCATGAAGCAGCAAAGGCACATGTATGTAGGTAAGATTATGAGTGTTTCTCATTTCGGTGACGAGAAGAAAAAGAGAAACAACAAACCTCTGTTTTCCTCGCTCTGCAGCACCAATGCCTGATCTTCTGAAATAAATAATGTATTGTCATTAAATATGTTTTTAATAATTGTCATCATCGTCATGCTTAACATTATCAGTTCTAAACCATATCAATGAACCTCTTACTTACCAATACAAAGAAGCTCAATTCCGTAAAAGCACTTTTTTCAAAAATGTTACTGGCATTAATACATCCAAAACTCCCTGTATTTTGACCATCTTCTTCAGTATTTTATATCAGCTACTATCTGACTGTTTCGATATGGGAACTGGAGATACCAGAAAAAGAACTGCCTAGCAAGGATCACAACGGTTTTCCACAATGTCTGATCTATCTACCTACAGCGTCTTCTTCTCATCTCTTGTTCCCACTGGCACGTGCCTGGTTCTTGTCATCAATCGCTGATTGGTGACTTTCCGTACTACAGTGCCTAACTTAAATATCCCTCTATGATAGTTCTATAATAATGATAATAATCATACACATTCACGTACACATAGACATTTACCATTACTTTCTTATCTTCTTCTTGCCAGAAGAAGCAGTAATCATAGTTTTCTTTATGTTTTCAGAGACATCCCCCCTCCCCCCAAGAACTGCAAAAAAAAAAAAAAAAAAAAAACACAGTGTCTAACTTCAAAAAAAATTTCCCTGTGATAGTTCAGTAACTAGTTTCGAGAATAACATTTATACACTGTCAACCTACCTTCAGGTTTAGTGTTTCCTCCCCCCATGTCGTGTTGATAAACTTGATATGAAGAATGCGATGTAATCAATGTTACAGGTCCGCTTCCAGTGCACCAGCGTCACGTATAGAATGGCCTTTAGTTAGTTAAACATACAATTTGAGGAGATCTTATTGTTGTGGATGACGTACTCTCCAGCAAGCTATGAGAGAAATATAAAGCAGAAATTGTTCAATTACAAAATATATCGGATTTACCCGTATTTGCCTTCTAGCAGAATTAGTTTACACTAATGATGTTATTGTTTGTTTTACTTCTACGAGGGGCGTTCAGAAAGTAATGCACCACATCGTTTTTCTCAGCTAATAATAAAGATAGAAGCATGAAATTTTGCACACTTCAATAATGGCATGTGCCATTTGTGTGCACCAAATTGCACCGCAACCGGCCAAATAATACGGCTGCCCTAAACCGTTGAAACGGAGCGTGTTAGCAACTTGCGTTATAAGCAGTGAATTGTGATAGAATTTCTCGTTGCAGAGAAGGAAACTGTTGTGAACATTCACAAGCGTCTATGTGATGTGTATGGAAGTTTTGCAGTCGACAGGAGTACAGTCAGTCGCTGGGTTCAGAGAATCAAAGAATCAGGAAGTGAAGATACGGAGCTGCTTGATCGGCCGCGCTGTGGACGTCCTGCCACAGCCACCAACGCAGAAATGTTGAAATGCGCTGAGGGCATTATTCTTACTGATAGGCGAATCACTACTCAACAATTGGCCTTACAGCTGTCAGTCAGCATTGGTAGTGCAAATGCAGTTATAAAAACTCTCGGATTTTCTAAGTTTTGCGCAAGATGGGTTCCTCGAAGTCTCACAAATGACCACCGATTGCAAAGGAAAGCAATTTCTTCTGAATTGTTGGGGCGTTTCAATGCTGATGGAGAGAACTTTTTGGCTAAGATCGTTACAGGTGACGAAACCTGGGCACATCATTTTGAACCTGAGACAAAAAGACAGTCAATGGAGAGGCATCATCCGCAATCACCACGAAGAAAGAAATTCAAGACAATTCCTTCAGCTGGAAAGGTCATGATCACTGTCTTTTGGGACATTGAAGGTGTGATTCTTGTGGACGTTATGCCAAGAGGAGAGACAATCAATTCGCAAGCTTACATTAAGACATTGAAAAAACTCAATCAACGTTTTCGCAGAGTTCGGCCGCACAAGAATCCAGCAGACCTGCTTCTGTTTCACGACAATGCGCGACCTCACACAAGTCTGGCAACACGGGAAGCAATCACCAAATTGGGTTGGACTGTACTACCCCATCCACCCTATAGTCCCAATTTGGCACCCTCTGATTTTCATCTATTTGGTCCACTTAAAGATGCACTCTGTGGGACAAGGTTTGAAGATGATCAAGGAGTGATTCATGCAGCGAAGAAACGGCTACATGATCAAGACAAAATCTGGTACGGGCTAGGAATACATGCACCTGTTTCGCGCTGGCATAACGCCGTACAAGTTGATGGGGATTATGTTGAATAATACCGATGCTTACATGACATATCCATGTATATTGTGTATAAATTTCATGCTTTTTAAATAAACATCTCCTGATAAAAACGATGTGGTGCATTTCTTTCTGAACGCCCCTCGTATGTTCCCTGTTTTGTCAAGGTTTTTTGGCCCAAAAAAAGAATGACCTTATAAATTAGTTCGTCACTGTTAGTCTGTCACATTTACTATATTTTCAATCTGATTTCATACAGTCTGCCTGGATATTGTTGTTGATAAGGGTTTTTTGTTTCGTTGAAATTTACTGTTATTCGATATATAAGTTGTATTACAACGGCAATTGTATGAAATTCAGGACGGCAAATTAATATTAAAGTAAACTGTTGCTATTACAAACATCTCAGGCTTGCAGAATCGATTAATCATGGAGTAAATAACCAATTTAGAAATGGCAACCAAAGATGAGTTCCAGTACAGCGAGGACAACACAATCAAGAGAAGACAACTTCCGTGTCTTGATACAAGACGACATTTTCACAGAATCAGATAGATGATGGATCTCAAAGGTTAAGTGTTAAGTAGCCCAAATAACAGCAGCAGTCAATAAAATACAAATAACGCTACGGAAATAATTCGATGTGAATACAAATAAGAAACATATTTCTTCAGTGTTCAATTGGTCGATCCCAGACTGACGAAAACAATACAGTTTTAATTGAATTTCCTGTTATCGTGTGATTTCTTTCTATAGTGATTTTTGTTTCAATTCTTTTCAAAATTTCTCTTAAAATAATTGTTCAGTTTATTTCATTTAATTTAGTTGTCGTTAATTTTAATTCATTACATGTTCAATTACTTTTTTTTCCATTTTTGTGTTGCACCGATGTAGTAACTATTAAATTGTTTTATTTAATTTGTGGATATTGTTTAAATTAAAATGTATAGCGTATGTGCTTAAATTAGTAAGTATATCGCGTTAAATATTTTAATTACGTTGTATTATGTTTATTTTATAATAATTATTTTTTACTCTATTTAATACTCTATACATTATTATTATAATAATTGAATAACTGCTGCTTGGGTTACTTGGTTTAAGTTGCTCTGACATTCCTACTCTCAGAAAGTATGTATTTGCGGTACTTGGTCTGAATTTGCTGTTAGCCCTCACTCTTGCCAGATCTGTTGTAACAGCCAGTTCATTTAAGACTCTATTGTGGAGCCAAGTATATCGCCTTTACCCTAATGACACCTTGCAAACAGAGGGTACATGATCACACACATGCTTCTCATGTCACAGGTTGCACTGAGCATCATCAGACTTTCCCCATCTCACTAGTTTACAGAAGATTGCAAAACATCATACATTTTTTGTGATAATCATTCTAACATATTATTCCGTGCTACATTTTGCGGTGCGCCCTCCCATGTAGTTCACTGGCTTTGTTGGGCTGGCTGTACTGCATTTTTCATTCTCTTGTCATTCTCAGATTCTCCAGTTTCCTGAATTATCAAATATCTGCGTTCCATGTTTGAAGCCTTGGACTACAAGCGTATGTCACCATGGCCGAATCCTCATCTACTAGTCTTTGCGTATCCGATTGTCGTGGTTGAGTTAGAGTGTAGAGTATTTGTCGAGTTGGACAACTGTAGTGAAATCGACAAGGGATAGTGGACTGACAGAGTTATAGATTACACTTTAGATAAGGTGTAAATAGGAGATGGACTTGAGACAACCTGGAAGAAGATTTATTCAATGATCTCTCTCTCCAGGCCTCAACTCACTTTTACTGTCTAAGCATCTCCTGCTCTCAACTCTTTTCTCTTATCATACATAGAGATTCTAGTAAAGAGCTAAAAATACAAATATGGGTGGAAAGGTCGTGAACAGCGCATTAATAAATGTGTAAAATTTATTAAAGAAGAAAAGCATGAAAATAATGCATATCATCACAACAACATAAAATTACATCAATAATCAATCAAATATGCAAATACTCCAACAACCACACACAGATCGCCGACATGAACCTGTAGAACACAAAGAGATAAATAATCGAGTGACAGTCCTTCGGTTTTCGGGGACCAGCTGAAGTAACTCCAGTAAGTGGTGTTTTCGTATATATCCTCCATCGGTGATGGAATTAACCTGAATAACATCACTGTATAGGCGCTATCGTTGGTGACCCCCCTACTGGCGCGAGTTGGGCTGGGGGACGCTGTTTATCTCCTGCTGACCAACTGATTGAACTGGGCGACAGCCTGTCCGCTTTTCGGGGACCAAATGTACTAGTAGTTCTCTACTCGCCTATTGGATTACCAGCCAGAGCATTGCGGCTTCCAGAATATCAAAACCGCTCAGCATGCCGATAGCAGAATTCCATATCACCCGCCTTTTTGTGCCTAAACGGGGCACTCAGAAAACCACAGCCAAACCAGTTTAACCTGGATTTACTACCCAGCACGCAAGAGCCTAGCGCCGGATAAGCGCGCCTGGGTCTCTTTGTCCTCAAGTGACTTCTTCTGGTGTATTTCCTGGATACTTAAAACCTCGCACGTATGAGCAGCCATCTATGGACAGAGTTCCAGCCCCACTCACGCTATAAGGGGAGTCACCAACGTTTAGCACCAACAAAGAAAGTTTTGTAGGCTAGTCCCTCACGAAGGATCTACAAGTAATTCACTTCCTGGAGCTAGTACATTTGGTCCCCGAAAAGCGGACAGGCTGTCGCCCAGTTCAATCAGTTGGTCAGCAGGAGATAAACAGCGTCCCCCAGCCCAACTCGCGCCAGTAGGGGGGTCACCAACGATAGCGCCTATACAGTGATGTTATTCAGGTTAATTCCATCACCGATGGAGGATATATACGAAAACACCACTTACTGGAGTTACTTCAGCTGGTCCCCGAAAACCGAAGGACTGTCACTCGATTATTTATCTCTTTGTGTTCTACAGGTTCATGTCGGCGATCTGTGTGTGGTTGTTGGAGTATTTGCATATTTGATTGATTATTGATGTAATTTTATGTTGCTGTGATGATATGCATTATTTTCATGCTTTTCTTCTTTAATAAATTTTACACATTTATTAATGCGCTGTTCACGACCTTTCCATCCATATTTGTATTTTTAGCTCTTTACTAGAATCTCTATGTATGATAAGAGAAAAGAGTTGAGAGCAGGAGATGCTTAGACAGTAAAAGTGAGTTGAGGCCTGGAGAGAGAGATCATTGAATAAATCTTCTTCCAGGTTGTCTCAAGTCCATCTCCTATTTACACCTTATCTAAAGTGTAATCTATAACTCTGTCAGTCCACTATCCCTTGTCGATTTCACTACAGTTGTCCAACTCGACAAATACTCTACACTCTAACTCAACCACGACAAATGGGGTCTCGCCGCGGAATTTGAACTACATCTGCAGCAATCGCAACAGATGAGGTTGCAGTCTGGTATGAATCTCTCACAAGATTCTATCTTGATTCTTAGAGATTAGTGTTCTGCAGATTATAGGAATTTATTTCCGCTAGACATAACGAACTATTTCTTTTGGGTGGAAGTCGGAACAGCGTTTTTTTTCTCCACAGCATTCATAATATTTAGTTACATTTATTGTTCATGCTACACATGAGACAGCTGGTAAAGGTTGATGGTATCACTGCTGAGTTTTTGGTTGAAAAATTTGACGACTATTGTTGTAAAAGTCAGAAAAAAATTTTTTTAAGGGTTAATATTTTTTCAGGAGTAGCTCTTTAATCTGAGATAAGAAGCTACAGATAGTCAGTTACTAGCTTGCATCTGTACCAAGGGAGGGTGTTCATTCGGATGATAGTAACCAATCCTCTCAATAGCTTAGTACTGACAGAACTGGGGTGAAGTGATAGTAATAAGTTTTACATCACTTACATTTTTTTGGAGTTTTTTGGGGTTTGTGCTTGTCGATCAGAGTAGCTACAAACTTTCTTGTTTTTAAAGTTCCCAGGCTAGCCTAGATTTTATTGATTATTAAGTTAATCAGCACCTAGTGGACTAGGTAACTAAGATCTCTAGGTTCTATTCTTCTATAGTGTTTGCTCACCCTGATATAATGGCCGATCTAGATAAAGTGCATAGGATTGCCCTCGAGGTAGCTAAGTACATGGAGTACAAGGAGAGCGAAATCCAGCCATTTCTAGAATTTGCAGTAAGCATACAGGATCAATACGAGGTAGACAATTGGTTTGACAGCCGTTTAATCTTGGCATGGTCCTGTAAACAAACTGGGGAGAGTGAAGCATTCACCCGACAGTATGTAGAAGAAGTGATAGAAGATGAGAAGCAAAGGGAAAAGCAAAGACAAGAACGGGACAAGCAATTGGAAATGGAGCGACAAGAAAGGGACAGAGAAAGCCAAGAATGGGACAGGCTACACCAAATCAGAATGAATGAACTGGATAGCCAAATTCGGAGGGTGGAAACAGATACTAAATGTAGTCACTCTACTTCCCCTTCTACTGTGCCCTTAACGGTCAACGCCCCTGCAAACCTTGCGCCCATGAAAGAAAACTTGCCTGCTAAAACCGAACCCCAACTCCAGAAAATTGACTTTCCTTTGGACTTGGATCCGAAGCCCAAACAAGGAAAGAATTTACGTCGGGACAGCAGACCTAAAGCCACGGGAAAAATTACGCAACGTTCCCAGGCATGGAAACTGCACAAAGGTGAGAGAGGTGCTAACAAGCATTGTAATACGGATTGTTCCCGTCTGGCAAGCGGCGAACCCCGAGCCTCTCACGCTCCAGACCGAGCAGCACCTAACCGACACGTGACGTCGAGAAAAGGGAGCCACACCCTATCACGTTATATTTCGCAAGATTCCCGGCCGGACAGCGAAAAACCATATGCAGAGGCGCATCCCTCCAACTCAGCGATCGTAGAATGGAGGCGCCGCTCCTCTTATCACCCTGAGCTTAAAAGGTGCAAGAATAAGTCGCCTGCTAAAAGGGTTAAACTTTCCAAACCGTTCCAAGGAACTTTGGAAAAACACACCGAGAGTTTTTTCTCGGGCACTTCGCGATCTAACGGGATCTCAAACCGTCCAGTCCTTTGCATGCAGACTGCGGAGCCTGTCAACCAGGAAGTGGATCTCGCATTGCAGGACAAAGTTCAACTGACGCCAGTAACTTCCTCAGGGGAGGGCAAAGTTGACGTTTATGATGGACACAGGGTTCCATGCGAAGGGATCCCTGGTATTCCATTTGAGTCTCTCACACTTCTCAGGGCAGAAGACAGTGAGAAAAGCTGCCTTACTACTGTACAAGGAGCCATTGTTGAGAGCCTTGGCTCACGTCATGCTAGTAATGGTAAAGCGACTCAACAAACTCTGCAACTCGCAGATATTACCTATCTTTCTCCACGGATAGAAGCTACGGAGATCTGTTATGATTTAGTAGAACCCCAGAATGCGATCGATTACTCTCTGCTTCAGGCAGCTGAGTTCTCCCATTCAAATCGCATTTTTCCAGTGGTCTCAACCCCACTGATGGACAGCAAAGTAGTCGCCTCCGCCAGGCCATTACCGAGCAACTTGATCATTTCCGTTGACCAAGCAAGAGTTGTGACTGACAAGGCAAGGAAAGCTCCAGATCCACCTTTAGACGGCACAGGTCTGAAGATTGATCAATGCTCCCACCGAAACAGGGGAGTAGGTGTGGAGAGGCAGAAGAAAAATGCTAGCATTTCTTCGGCCAACGAACGGCTTTATTTACCAACTAGGGTTACACGCGCGCGAAAAATCCGGATAGACTGCAGCTATAGAGGGTTATTCAAGGCCACGCCCGTGACAGGTAAATATATACATAAGCAGCCTGAGCCAATCAATGATTACACTGCACATAACAGGCGGATTATCTACGCAGTGGCCAGTGAGTTCAGGCAGGGCCGAAAACCACAACAGGTGCGGATAATTTTCCGGACCATAAACAGGCACAGCGAATGGTGGAACCAAGATCAGGTTCACACGGAAACGAAGGGCGTCAGCGCCGACTGGCCTCGCAAAATCCCATTCGCTGAACGTCTATTAGACAGAGGGAAGAAAAGAAATGAACTCGGAGCTAGTCATACAGTACTGACAGAAATTGGATACGATTTTGGTTATGATTATAGAAGGTTCTTACGACATGTAACGGACATCGATGGAAAAGATAAATTACTGTCATTTTTGTCCGTATTCCTCGAACTTTAAAAGGGGGGGGGGGGGGCACTTGTCACGTGAAAGATAATGTATTTTACCATCTTGTCCATAATTGATTACTCCTTTAAATGTTCTGTTTTCCTGGACATTTTGTAATTTCTTTTTCTTTCATTTTCTACCTTCGTGGCCAAACTTTTTCACCTTGTCAAACCCCACCCGAGGTTTGGTTACGTTCCGGCCTGTAGCGGTCAGCGAACGATAATATTATCTAAGCCGCACCTGGTCTGACCAGGGGAATATCTCTTACGTTTAAAGCCTTTGATCACGAGCGAAAGGGTCCCTGTGTTTGGCTTCCAGAACGCTGCTTCGGATCATAATATTATGCATCCTGGAAACAGGGGGAGACAAACCCGCGGTCAGTCTTTGGGTTTTTGCCCTTAGACAAGATAGAGCATAATGTTATGCATTTCTCTACCTGGGGAACTTTTGCACGATTTCTTTTGTCTTACTCTAGATTACGTCTTTCGCCGAACTTCTGTAGAAATATGCAGGCCAGGTGTCCGGGGGGAGCGTCCCTTGTGATCTATAAGAGTAGACTGGTTTTAATAGACAAAGACATTCGTAAATTTTCCTGGCCTGTAGATGACCATCATGAGATAAGGCAAACTTTAACACAATACTAGAATGTGTTTGGCTATGTTCTAGTCATTTTCGGGGTGAGTTGACATATCTTATAATTATAATATATTAGATTCATGTTAGCTTTTATATATCTTTTAGGAAAGTGAATTTATTTCTGAGGACCTCTCCTAGTAATTTATTCAGTGATAAGGTAGCGCTGTCTACGGTGCTTAAACTGTTACGGTTTATCATGGGTTAAATGTTAAACTTACAATAACAGATATTAGGCGTAGAATCAGTCCACGAATGCTTACCATTGAGTTAAGAGTCAGCAAAATTAACTGTCATTTCTGTAAGATAATGTCAGGTGTGGATTGTTCACTTTAAAACTGAATAGTGAGGTGCAGGTAATAACTCTGGATTATAGGAGATAGTCACTTATGCCTTTTGATAGATATTTCTAGTGGCAAGGGAGGATCATATTATGCTTACTTGTGTGGCTAGGCACTAGTCTATAACTTTCACTGAAAGCAGTCACCAGGCATAGATATAATTATATCTTATGATTCAGCCACAACTGTATTATTATAGCAAGAACATTGCATTTTCTTTGTACTCATTTTGTGGAAATGCTAATATATTTCCCAAAGGGGACATACGATTTATTTGTGTAATGTCAAATGCTGTAATCTGTTTATGTAAATTCATTTAATGTTGTAAGATGAATAAGCATATTCATTTAACTGTAACTACAGGTTAGGTTTCCTGTATGTTGAGATTGGGAGAAGAGGAGTAGATTGTTGCTGTCAGAACAGTTACTGACAGGTACCTGGGTGTGCAAAAGATATTAAGCCTATGCGGGCGCGTGTTGATAATTGATATTTTTAAGGAACAGGAGACATGGGTAAAGACAGCCCTAAACTATCATAGCAATAACTACAATAAATTTAATCCCATAGTGGAGCGAAACTTTCTGTATAAAGTTAGTGTGATTTTAGCGTTGCTTGAAGTTAAAAGGTGTCTCTTTTGGGTCTCAGTTTCAGGGAGACCGAATCGCTAGAGCAGACTCCAGTCAGGCGAAGAACGACATATTCTCTTCGATCTAGAGGGTTTCTGAATACCGCTAGCGTCACGAATCGTCAACCCCGTTCCTGAATCAAAAACCCCTTTTTGTCAACGCCAAGTTAAGCTCACGCAGTGCAACGGAGCCAACGCTAAATCTGGAATCGCCAAATGTAGTAGTAGTTCTCTACTCGCCTATTGGATTACCAGCCAGAGCATTGCGGCTTCCAGAATATCAAAACCGCTCAGCATGCCGATAGCAGAATTCCATATCACCCGCCTTTTTGTGCCTAAACGGGGCACTCAGCAAACCACAGCCAAACCAGTTTAACCAGGATTTACTACCCAGCACGCAAGAGCCTAGCGCCGGATAAGCGCGCCTGGGACTCTTTGTCCTCAAGTGACTTCTTCTGGTGTATTTCCTGGATACTTAAAACCTCGCACGTATGAGCAGCCATCTATGGACAGAGTTCCAGCCCCACTCACGCTATAAGGGGAGTCACCAACGTTTAGCACCAACAAAGAAAGTTTTGTAGGCTAGTCCCTCACGAAGGATCCATAAGTAATTCACTTCCTGGAGCTAGTACATTTGGTCCCCGAAAAGCGGACAGGCTGTCGCCCAGTTCAATCAGTTGGTCAGCAGGAGATAAACAGCGTCCCCCAGCCCAACTCGCGCCAGTAGGGGGGGGGGGGGGGGTCACCAACGATAGCGCCTATACAGTGATGTTATTCAGGTTAATTCCATCACCGATGGAGGATATATACGAAAACACCACTTACTGGAGTTACTTCAGCTGGTCCCCGAAAACCGAAGGACTGTCACTCGATTATTTATCTCTTTGTGTTCTACAGGTTCATGTCGGCGATCTGTGTGTGGTTGTTGGAGTATTTGCATATTTGATTGATTATTGATGTAATTTTATGTTGTTGTGATGATATGCATTATTTTCATGCTTTTCTTCTTTAATAAATTTTACACATTTATTAATGCGCTGTTCACGACCTTTCCATCCATATTTGTATTTTTAGCTCTTTACTAGAATCTCTATGTATGATAAGAGAAAAGAGTTGAGAGCAGGAGATGCTTATACAGTAAAAGTGAGTTGAGGCCTGGAGAGAGAGATCATTGAATAAATCTTCTTCCAGGTTGTCTCAAGTCCATCTCCTATTTACACCTTATCTAAAGTGTAATCTATAACTCTGTCAGTCCACTATCCCTTGTCGATTTCACTACAGTTGTCCAACTCGACAAATACTCTACACTCTAACTCAACCACGACACCGATCAATTGGGCATCACCAACAGCTTCATCCACTTTCCACTCGCTTTCAGTTTTCAGTGTAGACTGAATGGACTTTACGTCATCTGCTGACTCGTACTGCATCATTAGTAGCTTAGCTTTTCATGCTTTGAATTCCTCCGCAACTGACAAAAGGAAACACAAACTATGCCTTTAGGCAGTACAGTGCTACGTCTGACAGACAAGGTGGTACTTCTAGCATTTCCTTTTGAATTTGTTGACCTTTCATTCTATAGCTTCCACTGTCCTGATACGTATTTCATATACAAGCAGTGGCCATAGCAATTTCTGGATCAACATAAACTGGAGACACCACAGTTTGAAATTTCCTACGCGTCTGCTTTAATAATTAAACTGTTAATGCTGTTTGATTCTGTTATCTTGATCATTACGCACAAATATTTATTTTAATTAATTATTGAAAGTTTTCCTTGCATTTTACTTATTTACGTCCTTTTTTATGTTATATGTAATGTGTTGATTTATTCACGTTGCTAAACTGGATGTGCATTCTTTCGCGATTTACTTCCACGGTAAATCGATGGCACCGTTTGGATGGTCCTTGGTTCGTTCCAGAGAAACCTTTCACTTAGATTTGTGTCTGAAGTCTGGTGATCTGTTTTCTGTCCAACGAGTATCTGTTAATTGCCTCAACAAATGTGCATGGAGGCATATCTGGAGTCATCCTTATATGACTACTAGCTATGCACAATGCTATAGTATATAGATATGGATGTGAACCTGTCTGTGAGGCTAATTACACTCTTATTGATACTTGAAATCCTCCACACACTTCCAGGGATTCTCCCTGTGGTGAAACGTTTTGAGAACCCAGCATTTCACATTAAGCTTGGAGGAGTCACGAGAGCCCGAGATGTAACTGGCTTTTACATGGTTGGCTGAGTGCAGGATGATCTCACTATGGACCTATAATGGGCAGGGGGAGGTGAGAAGTGTCATTGTGTAGCACGTGACAGTTCGTTGGGAGAACCTAGAACCAGAGTATTTAACTTTGCATATTTGGAGAGACTCCTTGGAGGGCGGGGAATGAACAGTATGCCACATGTTTTTTCCTCCTAGATTGGAACCAGATGTGATGATCCTTTAAATTCACGCCAAGCTGGAGACATTGGAGCTCATGAGTTCAACTCAGCAAGTTTCTGAATGGCAGAAAAGCCACAAGAGAAGCCTAGACCTAAAGTGTAAATAGTACCAAGGACTCTTCAATTTGGTAGTGGCTGTAAAAGAGCGAAAACTCAGCCGCCCTAGTTAAACAACAACAACCTACATTTTCTTATTTGCTACTCTGAGGTCTCATGTTTCCTTCATTATTTTGTCTAAGAGTTCACCCATCTGTGACTTTAATCTACCAGTCTATCATACGTTGTTTATCTTCCTCTACAAATTACTAGACACAAATATTTCGGCCGTTATTTGGTTTATACTTGCTGATAGGAAAGTTATATTAGTGACTGAGACTTTAAATGTCTAGGTTGTTCACAGGTCCTATATGCTGTAGTTGGGTAGGTATCGTGAGAATGACCTATGTGAGTGAAGCACTTTTTGGGTGCTAAATGGTTGTGCATGATTTCACGATCTATTTTTACGGCAAGACGATGACGCCATTATGATGATCCTTAATTCGGTCCCGGTAAGCATATCATAGGGTGGCCAGACGTCCGGATTTGACCGGATTTGTCCAGCCTTTTGCGACAAAACTGAGCGTCCGGCCGGATTTTTAAAAAATGTTGAAGGATCCGGCTTTTATGTGATTGGCAAAATTACTTTTTCTGAGTACAGAAATTCTGTCAGAATTAAGAATTTTTGTCTCTGCAAACGGATCGCGCAAATTGCCAACACTACCGTAAGTTGTCATGTTGTTCAATAGTTTATAATAGATAACTATCATATTTTAACCCAGGTTAAACGCTCTTTAGGTTTATTGGCATTTGTAAAGGGAAAATATAACAGACAAAACGGCATGAATAAGAACTTTGGGCTGGATTTAGTCAGTTATAACTTCGTTGTCTATTGCAAATTACAAATAATATTAACCTTAGTTCGTACTGCTTTTATATTTATTGTTTATTATGAAAAAATACACTAGTAGTTACTAGTATAGTAATGGATTTGTTAAAATTAAAACCTCGTCTGTTGCATTTTATAAATAATTGTAACATCGAATGTACCATTGATTAGGGGCATTATATTATATTTATGTTACAGATACCCGCTCAAAATGCCAAAACGGAAGTGTGTGTTCACGGATGAATTGAAAAAAAAATGTCAGTGGTTTTCCAGTGGTCGACAAGAGTATGAAGCAGAATGTCTTGTATGCAGAGGCGGCACATTTGTATCAGTAACAAATAAAGGTAAAAAGGTAAAGGTAAAGGAACCCGTTACACGCCCATTGAGGCATATTGGGAATATGGTGTAAGGCCCATATTATCTTGACCGTCAGCACACTAGGGGTGATGTGGTCGGCATCACGCCGGCCGCCTTAACCTTCCCAGAGTTGTTCTGGTACCCATTTGGGGCTGGGTTGACCCAGGAGCCGTTTGCGGCATAAAAATATTCCCACCTCATCTGGGGATCGAACCATAGACCACTGCGCTAGGAAGCCAGTGCACTAACCACTATGCTACCACGACTCCTCGCAAATAAAGATGCATCTGATTTTTTAAAAAAACATATAGAAACAGAATCTGAATGTTTGCAATAAAAACTGACATTTTTAAATAAAGAAATAAGCGAGGAAAGGTTTGAAGTTGCCGCGGCCGAGGGTGCTTTTGCTTTTCATACTGTAAAACGTCACACTCTTTCAGATCAATGGATTGTACTTCAGTGTTACTCAATAATGTTTTCCACGATTCAGAAATTTCCAGCAAATTCTCATGTGCCAAAACCAAAACAGCTGCTATTATCAATTCTGTGATTGCACGGCATTCTACTGAAGCAGCTTTGGAAGCACTGAAGGAAAGATTCAATTAAAGGCACTCTACTTGTGCAGTACAATTTCAAGGAGCTTTCATGCTCTGATTTCTATGCATATTTAAAACGTAGCCCAACTTTGTTGAAGAAGATTTTATCATCAGGAAAATATAAGTAGGCACAAAATCAATGTTAATTTATTAGCTTATTGTTTGGATGTAAAAAAAAAAATATGTTTCAGCGTCTTGTAGTTATTGAACAAAGGTGTCCTACTTGTCGTCCTACTTTTTACAAATATTGTCCTCCCTTGTCCTCCATTTTATGACCAAAAAATGGCATTTGTCCTCCTTTTTGTGTTGAACAAAATGGCCGCCCTAGAATATCACTCATTTTTCTTTTCTGTTGTCTAGTTTCATCCTTTCTGTCTACGTGTGCCTGTAAATTACCGATATTTATTCATTGATATAGTCAAAAATGTGTTGAAGTCTGGTTTCAAATGTTTTTATTTCTTGAAACATCGTGCAATTGCCGTAAAACAAATAAACAAATAAGACACACAGTCGGAAGTGCTGTAGGACGATATGAGGACTTTCACATAACGATAAGAGACGGAAGGTGCTTTTGTCTGACCACATATGATGGTCAGATGTGCCAACAAAGATTCTTGCTTAAGGCATAGTTCATGCACAAGAAGAACAATTAAACTTAATCCTTTGACAACATACTCGAATAGCAAAATCTACTAATCAGACTACTGTTCAAAAGATAGAAATGACCGCTGTGACGTACGTCTAGTTCGACAAGTGAATTTTCCCTGATTTGATGGATGATTAAAGGGACTTTAGCTTTTCATAACATTAGAACCCCTGAACATTTGTTGTAACTTTTTGGTTTCGCCAGAGCGAACCGATTCCACCGGGACTCATTTAGTATGCGGCATAAGATCTAAAGACACTGAGACGATCCCCGAGCAGAGAAGCTAGTTTCTCGCAGGGATTTATCATCTCCGCGCGAACACTAAACCGCTCGCAAGATGGACCAGAGCGGTCAGAAGAAAGACACTGAGGGAGATCTCAGGAAGGACGTTCGGCATGCTATCAAAGACAGTAGTGGTCCCTGAAACGATTTCGCATCTCGGTGTTAAACACGGAACCGATCGCAGTGGGAGCGAACAGGGAAAGCCGACGCAAGCAGCGAGCGAAGATACGAGAGGCCAGGGGCGGCTTCTCTCTTTGGTCTGGCGGTCAGATCCCCAAAAGTCTTCTGAGATCTAAAAAGGTGTCAAGTTTCTCATGTCCCACTCATCTTTCATTTCATTCTAGATATATACAGACCACGTAGAAATACACTTTATCACTCGCTGGATAGAACTTAACAGAAGCACTAGCTATATTTGAAATCTTGCTAGATTATCCCATGGATTTTATACATATTGGCAGTGCATTCTATTCTGTGCAAAGCGGTAATATATATTGTGTAAAGTGATCAGTGGTCTAGTTCATTCATTCTATTTCACTGGATTTTGTGTTAATTTAAATCTATTAAATTAAACTATCTCACTAGTTCCAGTTGTAAATGTAATGATATACCTGCTATATTATTCCAAAAAGATAATAGATGTTAAATGCTTAAATTAACGTTTAAAGTCGCGAAGGAATTTATAATTAATAAATTTAGTTAAGTCATATATATATAGATGTGTGTTTTAACCACTAAAACTCGCGCAGTGTTTATTAAATACATAATTAAATACGCGAGTGTATATAAATAGTCTTAACGGGAAATTCATCGCCCTTTAGAAGGTTATTTGTTTTTCGGTATATTACATGTCTTTTTTTCTTTCATACAGAGTGATCGTAACCTGTGCGATCCTAGCATTAAGAAAGTAATAAAGCAAATCAATTTAAGCAAAGCAAAGCATAAACAGTGTGTAGAGTTCCAATGACGCAGAACTTGTTGAGACTTTGTAAATTTTTAATCTTTGAGGCGATTTTATGTTTGGAATTCCGCTATCTAACTTATAGCAAAGAAAGCAGACCCAAAGACAAAGTTAACCCACTGTAACTGTCTTTTTCTCTTGTTGAGGTGATCACTGGCCCAAGACAGTATACTTGTTGTTAAATGTGTAGTGCGAGCGTATGATGAACTGAGTGTGGGTGCGAATGAAGGCGCGAATGTGTTTAGGCTCGTATATATGAAGACCCTGCAACCCATACTCTCACATGCAGTAGTCAAGGATGCTTGGACACTGCAGGCATGTTTCAAGACATTTATTGAGGAGAACACACATAGTATCAACAGGAACAGTCAGTGTAACAAGGTCATGCTGACCGGAAATCGATAGGTATACATTTGGCATTCAAAAAGGTAAACATCGGAACAGACGTGCATGGTCAATAGCAAAGTTCTTCAATAATGACAGTTCGTAGCGTCGCCCTTGGCATCTCTGACTAAACGCGTCAGATGCCTTAGTCACTTTGACACATAGGTGCAACTTGGCATTCCCCGCCAATTGCACATTATCAGGCTGTAGTATAATAGCCGAAAGCACAGGCCTCGTTCTGACGTCGGATGTGTACCTCTGTTAAATAGGTTATCATCAACCCTGCAGTAATGCTTATTGTAGACATAAATCCCGCCAATCTGCGGTTCCCACAATATATCTTCGTCACTGGATTTCTGGACAATATAAAGACTAACAATCCTGGATGGCTACCTCGAGCACAAATATATAAGTTCTGAAATATATAGGATCGGTGAGCTGCAGTTCACACTAAGTAATCCTTTTACATGTTCTGCCACCGAAAAGCGTAATAATGCATAAAGGTCGGTATTACCTGGAAAATGAATCCTCAGAACATAACAAGGAATTCTGTCGTCATCCCGACGCACAGAGATTCACTGGGGAAAACTGCCATAGCAGTTACTTCGAAGATTCTCCCCGAAAAAACAATGGACTCTTGGTCCCTTCAGAAAAACAGGACCTTCCCGGCTTGCCGGAAGTATATCTCTCTCCCGCTTAAAAAACCTTCCCATAGGCCTACGCCCGAACTGTCAACCTTTGACCCTAAAGGTCAAAACACAATGAATGAATAAACAAGGGAAGACAACCCCTAATCAACCTGACATCGCAGGTAAAGACACAATTATACTTATGATAAAACATAGGCAAATAACTTGACAGATGACTCCGTCGAAAATGACAGCAACATTACTACCACCCCCCTGTAAAAAAAAAAATGAAATTTTTTTTTTTTAATATGTCCATGAGCAAGATAGCACCAGTATCACTTCTGTGCTCATGCAAACAATGAACCTAATATCAGGTACAATAGACGCATAAATAAAGCGTCTGAAGAGAATACAAATCATCTCTCAACATAGGAGAAAATATTTCCTTTAAGCCAAACAAACTAAGGGATACCATTCAAGAAACCTAAGTTGCTGGCAATACCAATCATATATCAAACATTACTAAATAATATAATCATAGCAATATACAAATGTCAATGCTATTTTAGCAACATATCACTGATGGATGGACAAAATGAAATTTGTTAAATTATCTAAACATCATCCAAATACATTTGTATTACAACATATTATGATATTAAGGACAGACCTAAGTCTGAAAATATATCAGGAAAAACTAGGACACAAGATTTAACTGGAATCATGTGGGCATCTAGACAATATGTCCGCCATCACATTATCCGAACCACGGATAGCTCGCACCGTGAAATGGAAAGGCTGAAGAGCAATAGCATAACGAGTAGATCTCGAGCTCTTCAAATCCTTACTTTGCATAGCCGTAAGAGCTTTTTGGTCGGTTTCCATAAAGAAATGCGCGCCCAGAAGGAACCTTTGTAGCTTAAGAATGGACCAAACCATAGCCAACAATTCACGGTCCAAAACCGAGTAATTCCTTTCTGCCGCATTCAGCTTCCTAGAAATATACATTACAGGATGCAGAGTTCCTGAATATTCCTGCATTAGTGCCGCTCCAATCCCAGTGGAAGAGGCATCACTACGAAGGACAAAAGTCTTATCAATCGTCGGTAGTCTTAAGATAGGATGAGATGAGAACAAATTCTTAACCTGATCCAATGAAGATTGGCATTCTTGGGACCAACGCACCATATTAGGAGAACCTTTTTTCAATAACGTTGAAAGTGGTGCCATAATGGAGGACAGATTCTCAATGAATCTTCCATAGAATTGTATCAATCCCAAGAGACTACGCACTTGCTTTTTTGTCTTCGGAACCGAGATATTTAATATCTTTGAAATGTTTTGGTCCTCTGTCTTCAACAGACCATGACCAACTCGATGACCTAGGAAGGAAATTTCACTAAACCCAACAAAAGCTTTAGAGGGTTTAGCAGTCAAACTATGCTCACGTAGAGTAGATAGCAATTCCTTTAGACCCAAATAGTGTTCTTCCCAAGTATCGCTGAAAAGACAGATGTCGTCTAAATATGCAATGACATCTGCACGATCTGATAGAATTCGTCGCATCATGCGCACGAAAGTCGCTGGGGCGTTCATAAGCCCGAAAGGCATAAAATTCCATTGAAACAGACCCCTAGGTGTCGAAAAAGCAGTGAGAGGTTTGGCGTGTTCCGTCAGTGGGACTTGCCAATAACCTTTCGACAAGTCTAGTTTAGTAAAGAATTTAGCTTTAGAAAGTCTAATAAGTAGATCATCTAATAACGGCATAGGTTCAGCATCGAACTTCGTAACTTGATTTAATTTGCGATAATCAACGCAAAGACGTATGTTATTGTCTTTCTTTCGAACAATAACTATCGACGAAGAATAAGCTGAAGTGGATGGTTCAATTATTTGTAGTTGAATCATTTCATCCAATTCTTTCTCGACTTGTGCTTGAAAATGAATAGGTATTGGGTATGGTCTTACTCTGATCGGATTACGATCAGTAAGTATGATGTCATGTTCTATGACATCTGTGTGTCCAGGAATGTCGGTAAGGACATCCTGATATGATTGTAACGTAGAGGATACTTGACGCTGTTCCTCAAAAGACAAGTTGGAAGAGACTGTAACGTCTCTCCACGATTCCGTTGAAGTAAGTGGAATCGCAGGAAGAGGTAAGTTCACGTCAGAAAAAATAGTTTCCTCATCCTGTATAACGGACAGGGATGAGATGTGACCATGTTGAACTGGAGAGTCGTCCGTCGCCTGGAAAATAGGCTGTAAATAGTCTGGACGTTCAATAAACTCTGTTAGCATATTTATATGGAAGGTTTTATGCCTTCCATCCACATCGACAATATAGTCGACATCAGAAATTTTCGAGACTATAGTGTATGGACCCTTCCAAGAAATGAGAAGTCTATTCTCTCTTGAGGGCAGTAAGACATATGCTTTGTCTCCAGGACAAAGTTGACGTAGGCGTCTTTTCTTATTAGCAAATCGCCTAGCTTTTTCTTTCGCAAATTCGGAAGATGAAGTTGCTAACCTGCACGATTCGATAATCTTTTCTCTAAGAGCTATAACATATTCATATGACGATTGTGTATCATCGTCAATATTATCGGAAGTTATCAAATCGTGTAACAAGGACATTGGCCCGCGCGGTTGCGCGCCAAAGACAAGTTCGAAAGGAGAAAACCCTGTATGCTCGTTGGGAACCTCTCTATAGGCAAAGAGGACTGCAGGTAAAACCCTGTCCCAATCTTCAGGATGATCCTCCGTTATCTTGCCAAGTAAGTTCTTTAGTGTCCTGTTAAGACGTTCTACCAATCCATTGGACATTGGATGATAAATACTACTGAGAGACCTTTTAATGTCTAGCGTAGCCATTACCTGAGACATAACGTCCGAAATTAACTGAGTGCCGTGATCCGACAGTATTTCTCCGGGGAATCCCAGACGAGAAAATACGAGCCAAAGAGCATCAGCGATATCGACAGTTGATATGCTCTTCAGAGGAATAGCCTCTGGCCAACGCGTGCACATGTCCACGCAAGTGAGGATAAATTGGTGTCCTCTGGCTGACTTAATTTTGAACGGACCAATGATGTCTATAGCCATTTTCTGAAACGGCCGAATCGGAATATCTGCAGCCTGAATAGGAGCAGCATGTCTCGGACCCCTAGACTTGACCTCTTGACAAATTTTGCAAGATCGGCAATAAATTCGGATGTCTTTATTCACGAATGGCCAAAAGAATGACGCAAGGACTCTAGTTTTAGTTCTGGAAAAACCCATGTGTCCAGCACACTGAGAATCGTGTGCATGCCGAAGAATTAAGGCTCTCATACACTTAGGCACAAGAATTTGCGAGTGCATAGACTTGTCCGAGTGTTGTACCATTCGTACCAATATACCATTCTTCATAGTGATATACGATTTGTGATTCGTATTTTGATTGGGATCCCCTTTCTTTGCAAGAAGGAAGTATTTCTTCAAAGAAGGATCCTCTTCTTGACGTTTAACAAACGAGTCATGGGAAATCACCAAGTGCTCGTCTTGGCTATCAACTTCATTACTATTATCAGATGAAGTTGGGGGATTAAGAGCTTGAGCTCTTGTCACCACTGCATTGACCGTTTGAATGTTTTTTTCTTCCCAACTAGAAATTTGTTGCGGGGTGCATTCCTTAACCCCATGAATACGACCGATTATAAGATCCGCAATAGGATTAGGAAGAAGACATGCATGGACATCTCCTGTGAAGAAAGGAGTGTCAATCCTAATAATAGCAGTAGGATAGCTTTCCATAGTACCACCAAATGTAACACATTTGATTGTTTTTCCAGTGGCACAGCAAGGATCTATCAGAGACTCCTTAACCCCGACGGTAGTACATCCCGAATCGAAAAGTACTGAGACTAGCCTATCATTTATTAGACCTTTATGTAAGATGAGAGATCCTCTCCCATCATGCGCAACTGTAGCAGGTAGAGCAGGAAGAGGGTGACCACAACTTAGCGTAGATACAGTCGATGAGTCAAACAATGTTAAGCATTGGGGGCATTCAGTTGCTCTCCCAAAATCGAAAGCACAACCAGTGATAGCCCTAGAGTTACCACTATCATTTACTGTATTACAGGCTCCATCAAACTCTTGTTGTGCAGAGTTTGCCTGTTGGTAAGGTCTTTTCTTGTTAAACCTAGGTCTACCTCGATTATCATTTCCCCTGTAATTATTTCGACTATCATTTCCCCTGTAATTGTTATCATATTGCCTATTGTAATCATCATTCCGGTTTGAATCCCGGTTTCTAAATTCACCATCGTCATAATCTTGACGTCGAGAATGATTACCTCGAAAATTTGAATAGTTATTATTTGGATAGCCTTTGCGAAAGTGTCTCAAATTATTACCACTAAAATTACGAGAACTACCATCTTGTCTCCACTGCATAGACGAAGAACCATCATGTGTTGGATTACTCCGCTTCTGAGTGTAATTTTGATTACTTCCCCTATTCCAATTTTGTTGAGCACCCTGAAATTTTTTTTTGAAATTAGGGCCATATGGTGTTGCCGAAGCAGCTGGCAACCCTTCTTTCACTTTAGAATTGCTAACTGTAGCATGGGGATGTGCTGTGGCATACTGACAACAGTATTCCTCCATTTCTTTTAAGTTTTTAGGCTTACGCTCATGAAGGAATGCAAGAAAAGAATCATTAACAGATGACAAAACCTTATCTCGCAATAATAAGTCCATTAGACCTTCATATGTTTTCTCAATCTGAGACAACTCAACCCATCGTGTAAATGTACGACGTATCTTTGTAACAAAATCAGAGAAATCTACTCCATTTTCTGGCAACATTGTCCTAAAACGAAGACGATAGTCTTCTTGTTTTAGTTGGTATTTTTTTAGCAATGCTGCCCTGACAACATCATAATTAGTCCTCTCATGTTCGTCTATTGTCATAAGAGTAGTCACTGTGTCACCTGTAAAAAATGGCATCAGTTGTTCAACATATTTTTCCTTTTTTATGTTATGCGTATCGCACAAAAATTGGAATCTATCTAGATAATCTGCTACGTCATCCTTTAAAGGATTGAAATGAGGCAATTTAATCCTACTAACAAACTCCTTTGTCGTACTCGAAGTTGTTTGCTGAGCACCCGTACTCGCCAATTTCAATTTCTCTAACTCCAAAGTTGCGAGTCTTTCATCAAGTTCCATCTTCTGTTTTCTTTCCTCATGTTCCATTTTTCTAATTTCAGCAGCAGCTTGAGCTTTCCTCTCCTCTGCAGCAGCTTCTTTGTCTAATCTCTTTTGTTCAGCTTCTTTGTCTAATCTCTTTTGTTCAGCTTCTTTGTCTAATCTCTTTTGTTCAGCTTCTTTGTCTAATCTCTTTTGTTCAGCTTCTTTGTCTAATCTCTTTTGTTCAGCTTCAAATCTCCTTTCCTCCACCTGCATCTGCAATTTCTTTTGTTCAGCAGCAATATCAGCTTCTCTGGCAGCTTTTCTCTCTTCAGCAGCTAATGCTTTGTCATACTGAGCAACAGCCCATTGTTCTAACTGTTGACCAGTTTTATCAAGGGCCTTCCCTTGTGTAATAAAGTACTCTAATGTAGACATCTTGTCTAATGAGATCAGTAACTTGCAGAAGTAAATATATTAAATTATCCCACTTTAATGGGAGACAAGTCTGAAATGATAGACTTGTATACTCACTTCACTTTATTTCACTCTCTTAGTCTTAGACAAAGACTTTGTATGGTCCTCTTGTTTATAATGTAACCAAAAAATCACTTGAGTACCTGTGGAAAAAAATCCCTTATATCCCACTCACTATGGGCACAAGTCTTTTTTATAAAGAACTTGAATATGTATTTCACCTTGTCTCAATCTTTGTAGATAACAAGTCTTTTATCAAAGAACTTGTATAAATATCTTATATAATAATATTTTATTAACAAACTCTATATGAAGAGTCTACCTTATCAATAATATCAAAACATGACCAAGTATGTGTATGTAGACTGTGCATGACAGTAATGTAGTACAAAAAAAAAAAAATACAAAGACAAAGATACAAAACAATACAAATGGCAACACTGTTTTAACCAAAAATGTGTAGAGAAATACACAAGAAAGGAGAGACCTACAGAATACAAACAAAACAAATCGAAAATCAAAACTGAAAAACAGACAAAATATTACAAAAACAACGTTAAGTACAATTACATCACAGCTAACATCAATAGCGACCAATTGTCACTAGCAAATTTCAAAATTAAGAAAATTTGCACCTACAGAACGCTTACAGTAAGCCTCGATCAAGTGGCATATTTACCGTAAGACCCACCAACCGAAAATCCGCAGAAAAATACACAAAAACAGTAGAAGTAACATAAACATATAGCAATCAATTTCAATGTGTTGCAGAACAAGTTCAGTCACAGCTGAAACTAAAATAAATTTCTTGCTCCTTGCGAACACAGAAACGAAATGTCAAACGCGCACTGAACGTCAAATCCACTGTAACATAAAGTGGTATTCACGAACCAAAGTTACTATGACCTTCTCAAATTAGGACTTGCACATTGAATGTTTACTATTTCCACGTACTGTTTACAAACACTTGACCTCCAACAATGTAGCTTGAATGCTCTGACCTAGAAAAGTCTGTTGTTGAATGAAACGTGTAACAACCAGCAGTACTGTTTACAATAGGAACCCGCCTTCTATGCAGTTATGGTCCACGTAGCAAATGCCTAGATGTTAACTTCAGTACTTGTCTTGTTATGGTTTATGTAGCATTATGATATAAATGCTCGTACTGTTTATCTAGGTCAACCGTTGATGACCTATTTCTGTCCTGTTGTAGCCAAAACTTGCAAGTGTAGAATTAGCGCTGTGTGTTACGGCTGTCCCGTGTGTAGCTTAGACCCACAGATCAGAAGTGTAATGTGTACTTGTCCTTCTTGTAACTTTCTCGACAAAACTGGAGACATCATACATGTAACAGCCAACCAGGAATGTAAATTTCTGGATCCATAAATGTCAACAATAATGTCAAATGCTCGCTCTGTTCTTTTTAAACCCACAGATCTGGTCCATCAGAAATGTAAGTTTCTAGGCCACATTGGCGACAAGAAATGTATCATAAGAGCCCACGTAACTGGTCCACCAGAAATGTAACTGTCTTTTTCTCTTGTTGAGGTGATCACTGGCCCAAGACAGTATACATGTTGTTAGATGTGTAGTGCGAGCGTATGATGAACTGAGTGTGGGTGCGAATGAAGGCGCGAATGTGTTTAGGCTCGTATAGATGTAGACCCTGCAACCCATACTCTCACATGCAGTAATCAAGGATGCTTTGACACTGCAGGCATGTTTCAAGACATTTATTGACGGGAACACACATAGTATCAACAGGAACAGTCAGTGTAACAAGGTCATGCTGACCTGACATCGATAGGTATACATTTGGCATTCAAAAAGGTAAACATCGGAATAGACGTGCATGGTCAATAGCAAAGTTCTTCAATAATGACAGTTCGTAGCGTCGCCCTTGGCGTCTCTGACTAAACGCGTCAGATGCCTTAGTCACTTTGACACATAGGTGCAACTTGGCATTCCCCGCCAATTGCACATTATCAGGCTGTAGTATAATAGCCGAAAGCACAGGCCTCGTTCTGACGTCGGCCGTGTACTTCTGTTAAATAGGTTATCATCAACCCTGCAGTAATACTTATTGTAGACATAAATCCCGCCAATCTGCGGTTCCCACAATATATCTTCGTCACTGGATTTCTGGACAATATAAAGACTAACAGTCTTGGATGGCTACCTCGAGCACAAATATATAAGTTCTGAAATATATAGGATCGGTGAGCTGCAGTTCACCCTAAGTAATCCTTTTACATGTTCTGCCACCGAAAAGCGTAATAATGCATAAAGGTCGGTATTACCTGGAAAATGAATCCTCAGAACATAACAAGGAATTCTGTCGTCATCCCGACGCACAGAGATTCACTGGGGAAAACTGCCATAGCAGTTACTTCGAAGATTCTCCCCGAAAAAAACAATGGACTCTTGGTCCCTTCAGAAAAACAGGACCTTCCCGGCTTGCCGGAAGTATATCTCTCTCCCGCTTAAAAAACCTTCCCATAGGCCTACGCCCGAACTGTCAACCTTTGACCCTAAAGGTCAAAACACAATGAATGAATAAACAAGGGAAGACAACCCCTAATCAACCTGACATCGCAGGTAAAGACACAATTATACTTATGATAAAACATAGGCAAATAACTTGACAGATGACTCCGTCGAAAATGACAGCAACACCCACCATCAAGCCAATTAAGTCGTAACGGGAAGAAGAACACTGGCCCGAGCTTTTGTTAGTTTACTGACACAGAGAGAGAATACATTTTCCTGGACAGTGATGTGACTAGTTTTCTCACTGGACTTAAACCATACCTCACGGATAAAGTGTACCAGCACGCGTAAGAATTTTATTATCAGCGGCATAGTCAAATAGACCACACCATCCTCACCCCGGTATCAGAGACCGTGCCCTCCCATAGAAACTGTTATTAAGAAAAGAGACACAATTACAGATTCATTTTCCAGCGATTACGGGATCCTTTTATGTGCTGACCGCCTACCCGCTAATCTGGGGCTAGAACTTGAACAAACACTCATACATTTAGTTTGTGGTGTAACTGCTGTTGTGTTATTCTATGGAGTGCCAGCTTTTTTCACAATCGGTAAGTGAGAGCAAGATGAGTGAAGGCCTTTACTAGCGTGTGCATGAATGACAGGAAAGTTAATCTTTTTTTGTAACCATTTTGTTAACTTGCTTACCTGGTAATATATATCTTTTCTGTATACCTACATTGTTCCTTTAAGTGGGATAGTTGATAATTTGTTAACTCTGTTTAAAACCCCCTCCTTTTCATTTGCTTAGTAAAGGGAAGAACAATTGGGAAGAACAGGATTTCTTTCTACCACCTATACCTAATTTTGTAACACCTCTTTTCAGAGTAATTAACTTTACTGTTAGGTTAACTTACCTACGTTCCTGATAAATATTTATCTTTGGACTGGGTTTATCTTTGTCTAATAAGCGGGACGGGCTTAGTCGATACCAATCTTCTTCACCCCCTCCATACCTTGTTATTTGCATTTTTCTGTAATTTTGATAATTCTTGTTGTAAACAAATGATTATTGTAGTGATTGTCTTTTTTAACTTTAATAAACAACCTAAATTTAATCGTTACGGTGTTGGACTACCCAAAGCCCATAAAATTTCAACTTTTTGTTTAAGATAGTTGTATCCACGTCGTCTGTGTGTTTGAAGCACCAAATCGGTGTGAGCGCAGATGTGTGTCTGAAAAACTGGCAAATAATTGTTTGACCAGGAGAGTGGAAGAGAAGATTGAGAGAAACGATTTGTCGTAAATAAGTCTGTCTTTAGTCTCCTCCAGCACTCTGTGGAGCATCATATTTAATCTCTACATTTCTATCACTGAGTTGTTTTTTTTTCACCATCATTCTACACTCTAAACCGGACTACTATTTCTAAGACTCTTTCTCTCAAAATAAATTTACGACAACCGCTACTGGTCAAACAAAAGTACGTGGTCTGGTCACAAAGTATCCGACCATTTTTTCGGGGAAAAAAATGATATACAGGAGGTTTCTCTGGTGGATACAGTGGAGAAGACCTTCCTGCGCATCCGTGAATGTTTTCCCTCCCTAAGACAGTGTCAGTCGTCTGCAATTAGTGTACGCGCGAGCTGTGGTAGTAACAAGCCGTCGGATTTTTATTTGTCAGGAAATGACGGAACGTTGTGAACAGTGGTATTGCATTACGTTTTGCCAAAAGCTCGGGGATACCCAAGTAGAAACAATTCGAAAGATTCAACAAGCTTTTGACGATGAAGCCATGAGCATTACACAAATTAAGGTAGTGGTACAACCGTTTCAAAGGTGGCCGCACATCGGTGGATAGTAGCCACGTTCCGGTAGACCATCAACAAGCAGTAACCACGTGGTCATTCACGAAGTGCGGACTTTGGTCATGCAGAACCGTCGTATCACCATGCAAGAACTTACACACGAGGTGGGGATAAGCCATGGTTCAGTCCAATCCATATTGACGGAGGATTTGAACTTGCGGAGAGTGTGCGCTAAATTCATGCCGAAGCTGTTAACGATGGAGCAGAAGCAACTCCGTCTAGAAGTCGCGCAGGACATGCTGGACTGCGCAAACAGTGACAGTAACTTCTTGAACACCTTGATCATTGGTGATGAGACGTGGGTTTACGGGTACAACCCGGAAACCAAAACACAGTCTTCACAGTGGAAACATTCATCATCTCCAAGGTCAAAGAAAGCAAGGCAGGTACGCAGCAACGTCAAAGTCATGTTGACCGTTTTCTTTGACTCCAGTGGAGTGGTGCATCACGACAATGCACCCGCACATTCTTCGCATCTGATTCAGACTTTCTTGGCCAAACACAAGACTCCTCTGGTTCGTCAGGCTCCATACTCTCCTGACATGGCTCCTTGCGATTTCCCAAGCTGAAAATACCGCTGAAAGGGACCCGATTTGAGTCACGAGAAGACATTATGATAAATTTGATGGCCGAGCTATACTCCATTCCCAAAGAAGCCTACCTGAAAGTCTTCCAAGCATGGCGGAACCGCTGGGAGACGTGTGTGCAGTCCCAAGGAGAGTACTTTGAAGGGGATTAGGGTTTCAGACTTCCAGGTGAGTGATTGTATTTTTCCGGGCCAAAGGTCGGATACTTTTTGACCAGACCTCGTAGATCAAAGAATAGTAATAATTTAACCCTTCGTGCATGTCGAAAAATATGGCTAAGGAGAATGGGGTTTTAGCTGGGTATGTAGACATTTAGGCGGGGTTGTCGCACGGAAGGTACTAGATTTGAGTCCTGGGTAAGAAACTCATGTCTGTTGTTTTTCTGTTGTCTAGTTTTCTACTTCTTTATTTCTTACAAGTGCCTGAAAACATACCTTTATGTTTGTGTAATATGTATTTAGATATTTTAAGCCAAGAAGACTTCAATAAACTACATGGACAGATCAGCTAAAGAAAATGGAACACACGGAGAAGCGAATTGGAGACATGCATGAAAGGAATGATGACGACATAGAATTCCCATGCGCTGACGGAGCAGGGAAGAAACCCTTTGTTTAATTTTGTTGAAGGCGTATGTTCCTTAGGAAACTCAAGGGGTATAATTGTGACATTAGTTCTTTCTGTTGTGTACTGATTATGTGCATCTATTCGTCGACAAAGACGTGGTGAACATTCAGTGGTTTTGTGTGTGTGTGTGTGTAATTGTCCTATTTTATATCTGTATCGCGCCAAGCTGAGACAGTTGCACAGTTAGTTATAACATATGGAATATGTATATAAATCTCTCCATTGGCTCGTAAACAAAACAGATTTTTCGAGATATGAATACGTAGAGGCGAAATAAATAGTTCTGCACTAGATAGTGACATACGGTGAGTTCTGAGAACTTATTCTGAATCTATCGCCATAAAATGTCTAGCCCTGGCTCGACATAGAAAAGAGCTCAAGAACCAAAAAGTAAAAACTTAGCAAAGACATCATTTGACTCTAAAAGAGCAAGAAATGATTATGCAAGTTTTATTTGTTTAATATAAATATTATTCGAAAAAAGCGAAAAAGGATGATTGTAAAAGAAAATATGTCAATTAAACACAAATTAGTTCTCAATTAAATATTGGATTAAAATTCCTTTGGAAAAGTAATAGTGATTATAAGAATACTTGCAATAACCCGTCAAAATTGACAGGTTGTCGTACGAAAGGTTAATTGTTTTATTTGGCTTGTCTGAGTGTTAGAGTGGATGTCGACAGGTACGCGGGAAGGTAAAGAAAAAGATTTTTTCACAGGTGGTAGAATTGAGGAAAAAGATATGTCTCTGGAGCGATTAGGTAATCTCTTCCAACCTATCCGTACGACTGTACTTTATTGCAAGACAGCTTTTATCTCCCTATCAGGAATAGATTAATTAACCTACACACACGTGGAGCCGCGGTAGCATAGTGGATAGTGCGCTGGCTTCCTAGCTCAGTAGTCTACGGTTCGATCCCCAGATGAGGTGGGATTTTTTTAGGCCGTAAGCGGCTCCTGGGTCGACCCAGCCCCAACTGGGAACAAGAGCAACTTCTGGGAAGTTTAAGGCGGCCGGCGTGATGTTGACCACATCAACCCTAGTGTGCCGATGGTCACGAAAATACGGGTCTACACCATATTCCCAATACTCCTCAATGGGCGTGTAACGGGATCCTTTACCCTTCTTTTTTCACACACAACTATATGACAACAAGACACACAAACGTGAAAATTAAGGATAAATGGGTATGGTTCTGACCAACACACAAAGGTAAGATTCTTTGTCGTTTATTATCATTCAAACTCGACAACATCAAAACATCTAAAGGAAAAGATCAAAGAGTCATTTACATGCACATGAAATAAAGCAGAAGAAACGTGCACCCTCCCCAAATGGACAACAAAACCTAAAATTAATAACCCAAAGGTTGAAGGTTAGCACTATATTTCAGAATGAACAGTAGTGGTACTCTATGAGACCCAGTAAAATAAAGAAATCAGATATCTGTATAGTTTTCCCCGCAAACAAGAAAATACTCGCACACTCTTGCAAACAGTGGCCACTCTCACATTCTTACCTAATTGCCTGGTATGGTAGGTCTGTAATATCCCTTGATAATAGAATTACTCCATGAATATATATTATATATATATATATATATATATATATATATATATATAATATATATATATATATATATATATATATATAATTCACTTAATATTCTGTCACCCCAGTTGTCGCAGATCCATATTGGCCCAAGTCCATCCCCCGAAATTAGTTCACGAGGTGAACGCCTAATATGGTTGCGTCTCCTATATGTGTTATTACAAATAGTTAAAACACTGAGAGAGTTCTTGAGGTTCACTCTTTAGCGGGAAAACTACTTCCAGTATTGGGAAAACATCTGGTTGCAAGAACTTTGCTCATAGGCTGATGATGGTTGTTCTATCGGTCAACTTGTGGCTGGTAAAACAGTATATCTCTCTGGGTTTTGTAAGTCTAGTTGTAAAAAAAAAAATTTATTGTCCTCCAGTACTCTCTGGCGTGTATCCGCAAATCCACAAATGAAATTGGTGACGCACAGCAAAGAAAAAGGAAAAATTAACAAATCCAAAAAAGGAAAAAAGACCGCTGGCCGCCCTTGTGATCAGGTCTACGAAGAATACAAGAAACATTTATATTTAAAAAATATGCTAATCCTATATCTACACACACAGACGGGGACAAGACGATCTCTTCTGCACTCCGTCAATGCTAATTAAATTTAAAAGACCCACTGTGTTTCCTTACTCCTACACGTCAACAAATTCCGCTGGCGACTGAGTTCAGACGGGTCACAGTTATGTTAACTCGCCCGCCCCTGCTCGCTCCGGCGTTCAGCGTACAATGTTAGTTTTTGTTCAATCTCTCCATACGCGCTACCTAAACAATGATAACTTGCCATTAAATAGCTATTACATTTTCGGCGTCTGTTATTTCGTCGTATGGTGCCAAAAAAAAAAATATACACTATAATGACAAATATGCACAAATGAAATATAACGTTGTATTCTATCCTTCACTATCAGTTTACAGTCTATACGGGTGGCGTGATTTAACATTTTAATAGAATATCTGATATGAAATCGCCACGCGTTACTTTATTTAACTCGTTTTAGTAGCGAGAAAAATCTAAGTGAAGAACAAATGTTAAAAGCTATCAGTTCTTAAAACATTAGCACTTGTTACGGTGTTATTTTTAAATGATGGCGTCTGCTGGGGTTTACCCATGTGCAAACGTTTAGGGGTCATTAGTATTTATAGAATATGTCGATATTTTACGGTATAGTGAACGCGAAATATATGCCCAGATGATGACGCATTCGCGTTGGGTAGGTCACGCCGGGTGACTTGGTTACTGGGCCTTTGTTACGTTATCCGTCAAGCATGAAGGTCGTGTCTTGTAATTCTTCCAAGGAATTAAGGCTGAGTATATAGCCTATATTTTATAGATGAATCGATGTAGACTTCAGGGTCAGTTCGGAAATTAATCTAAGCATGAGATTAATTAAATTAAACTAATAATGGAAGAAGAATCGTATTGTGATTCAATTTGTAGATGTCAAGAACTCATGTGCTCATTTCTGGCTGTTGATTAAACAGCGCACGTATATAGCCACGATGTTCTTCTGACACATTGTTTTGACACGGACGGACATGAATACTATGCATGTAATTTCCTAATGAACTATGTATGAACTATATCTGGATGTACCACAATGTGAACTGTTCTTCGTGCGTCAATTTTGTATTAAATATTGGACTCAATCGAAGGCTTACCACATTCCTTTGATTACGTTTTGATTGCTTCAACTTTGCATTGTTGATGGTCCTTTGACCTGGTGAACTCTTTCTTGTAAGAAGTTATAGAAATAAATGGATCAGTTCGTACGGAGCCGGGGTTTGCTTGGACACAAGTGGCGTAACGATAATTAAGCAAGCATCCCAACTGAACTTACAATAATAGAACAAAGGACCCTCCAACACCAGTAAACCACCCACGCAACAGTGGTGGCCAATGTGGTAGGGAACTGGAATTTTATTGAAGAAAAATACTCAAGATTAGCAAGTTGAAAGAAATAATTTTCCTTTCGAGCCGAAACGGACATTATTTGCATAAACACCGGTGACGTCATACCTTGACGACAGTATGAACAGTTGGAAAAGCCAGCAGCTGACAATGTCCTTCAAACAAAGTTATTTGCAGCTGTCAAACATCAAATGAAACCTATTGCTGACTTTCTCAATGATACAAACAAGCTTTCGAGTCTGTCGGCGAAGCATATAATGTACGATAATACCACCAAAACAAGATAAGTCACTGATTTTAAAGGTTAAAATAGTTCGTCCTGTTTGTCTTAAAAAAGCCATGTTCTTTTTTTTTTGTATCCATGTTATATATTGTTTTTGTCTTTTTCATGTAGCGGGTATGGATGGGCGGCGGTTCGGAATGAATAAAAATGGCTCTCAGGATGCCGATATTCATTCTGAATGTTCCTAAGGCTGTGAATTAATAGCACCTCGCGAAGAAAGCGTCGAATTATCGTTATCGGTGATCGTTCGGGTTCGGTCTTGCATTAATTCACTTTGCATGTTAGGTGTATAGTCATGTTATAACTGTTGTTTTCATGTGTATTTGGTTCTTAAATTTTATTCATTTACAGTCCTATGTTCGTAATCTATCTTGTTATTCTGATCTAGCTATCTTTTATTTTAATTAAATGTATTGTATTAACGTCAAATGAGTCCTGTGACGTCATCTTTCATAGTACCAAATATGTTCGTTTCCTCAGTTAACCTTCACCCTTCTACATTTCCGGTTAGTACACTTGGTTTTATAATAGCATTTATTTTTGTGAAAGTGTCACTTTTGTATTGTGCTCCTGTTCTGTAATCCTTGGTTAACCCATTTGTATTGTTTGTATTCATTACATATTTTATTAATTTAATATTAATGCTATAATTTCTTCATTAATTATAGTGTAGATGAATATGATTAAATTTTTATCAGCTTTGATGAGGAATTAGGGACTTTGCACATATTTGCAGTAGTGGTCCTAGAAATGGGCAATGCACTTTATGCCTCATGATTATGGCATAATATATAATGATTAATTATTAAAACTTTATAACATATTAATACATATTTAATATAAATTAGTACACTTTCTCTGTACTATATTGTGAACTTAGTGACAATTAAGACTAATTATTTGGGGATAATACACATAATTATTAAATATTAATATTAAGCGCTTGATATAATTTCAGCAGCTTATATAACTAACTATCATAACTATTTATGATAGATATCAGTGAGTATATATATATAATATTTTTACAAAATATTATAGATTGTGGAACTTATACATAACAATACAGTAATATTACAATTTCTTGTATTAATTATTCATTCGTTGAGTAATTATAATTATCGACATAGATTATATTGTTGATTACAATACATAAGTAATTGAATACTTGAATAATTCAACTTCAATAATGCTTACCTTGGATCATTTCATTAAAATTGGAAAAGATTGTAATAAAAAGGGAGAGGCACTCCTTGAATTTGCTGAACAACAACTGGCAAGATATAAGGCAGAAGAGGAGGAAAGGAAAGCCATTGCTAAAGCAGAGATGGAAGAACTTGAAAGAAAAGAGGCGGAAAAGAAGGCAGAATTAAGGCAAGAAGAAGAAAGAAAGATAGCAAGAGATGAAATCCTACGGATTGAAGAAGAGAATAAATTGAAACGACAAGAAATCATATTGCAGCAAGAAATGGAATTGCAACGGCTTAAATTGGAAACAGCAAAACTTAATTCACAGGGTGCTGCAGCAAATCAAAATGATATTGCTCAATCTGGATCTTCATCCACCCGACTTAAAGGTAATTATTACTTTAAACTACCACCATTCAAGTTACACGTGGATGACCTTTCATCGTGGCTGGCGCGCTTTGAGGATATATGTAAGGTCAATAACCTTGACAAAACTGCATGGGCACTTAAACTTAAGGAATTTCTGGATGGCGAACCTGCAAGTGCAGCACAAAACATTGATCCTACATTAGCAACAGATTATGAGGCCATTAAGACGTTGTTATTACGTCGTTTCCACTTGAACGAAGAGGCATGTAGATTACGTTTCAAAAGTTTATTGCCAGATAACAATAAAGATTTCACAGGTTTTATTGCTAACATACGCAATACTTTTAACAGATGGGTTGAACTGGCAGGTGTCAACAAATCTTACGACAAGTTAGTCGATTTGTTATTAAGGGATAAAGTATTATCTTCTGTCAGCTCACCATTCTTTGCTTATTTGCAAGAAAGAAAACCAGAAACAATTGATGAGTTAGAAAAAATTTCTTTAAATTACTGTACAGCACATCCGAATGCTAATATTTCTGGCTCGTTGATAAGAGAACCACTTCCTGTAGCCTCCAATATGGCATATAATAATAACAAACCGAGAACACACAGTGTGGACAGAGGTAGGTTCAAAGGAAACTATGACAATAATTTTCATAAGGGACAGAATAACTTCAACAATAACTTTAATAGAGGAAGACAACAAACCAGAAATTATTCACCTCAGTCAAGATACAACAGTAATCCTCGCAACTCAAGTTATAATCGGTCATATCAATATAATAATGATAACAATTGGAAGAATGGCGATAATTATAACTCGAGACATCGAGATAACAATTATAATAGACGACAACGAGATAATTCAACTAATTATTCTCGTAATCGTTCCCATTCTCGTGGATCTTCACATTATAACCATAATACCGGGGCAGCAGTGACAAATGATATCACCCCTAAGGTTCAGGTTCCACCTAACGATAATACAATGAATTCTTCTGCTGCATGCTTTGCTATAAATTATAACGTGGCAAATAGTTGCCCACAATGCAATCTTATTTTTCAGAAGGCAAAGGAGACAGTGCTAAACTGCGGACACATTACACCAGAAGTAGGTCTTGCAGCCAATGATGGAACAGGCTCTCTGATTTTTAACAGAGGGATAGTAAATGGTTCTGTAGTTTCTGTATTGAGAGATTCGGGGTCCACAACCATTGGAGTGCGACAGTCGCTGGTACATCCTAGCTGTGCAACGGGGGAATATGTCCGTTGCATGACTTTTGGGGAAACTATTGAGTTTTACCCCACAGCTATTATTCATGTTAACACACCTTTTTTCACAGGTAACGTGAAGGTATGCATGCTGAAAAAGCCAATAGCAGACCTTATGGTGGGTCGCATACACGGCAGCAAGGATTGTTCACCAGAAGATATTATTGAATGGGAGAGACACAATCTATGCACTGGAAACGCCGTGACAACTAGAGCTCAGACTATACTCATGGAGAGTGTCAATGTTAATAATATGGATGCAGAAAAACAGGAGAATATTGAGGTCAATTCACCTATTGACAGGGAATCATTTGCTAACAAACAAAAAAATGACAAATCTCTAAATAAATTTTTTAAACTTGTTAATAAGGTTGATAATTTAACTTCAGGTAATAAGAACAAACATTGGTTTATTATGAAAAATGATATACTAATTAGATGTTTTAGTGATAAATCACTGGTAAAACAACAAGTGATGGTACCGGCTGCTTTTAGACGGTACATTCTTCAACACGCACATGACTCGCAGTGTGCAGGACATATGGGATATACTCGAACACGATCTCGAGTATTATCTTCATTCTTTTGGCCAGGAGTGTCACGTGATATTTCGCAATATGTACGTTCTTGTACTACGTGCCAGGAAGTGAAAGCACGTGGAGCTTTTCACACGGCGCCTATTCAGGCTTGCGATATCTCAGTACGACCTTTTGACAAGATGGCCATAGACATAATTGGTCCACTTCTACCATCTGCGAGAGGACATAGATTTGTTCTCACGTGCATTGATTTATGCACACGATGGCCAGAAGCCATTCCATTGAAGACGACCACTACCACAGATGTAGCTGATGCATTACATCTAATTTTCTCTAGAATAGGGTTTCCTAGAAAATTATTATCTGACCATGGGTCGCAGTTTATATCAGATACCATGAAGGAGGTAATGAAAACCTGGAACATTGATAGGAACTTGAGTAGTATTTATCATCCCATGAGTAACGGTGCAGTTGAAAGACTTAACCGTACGCTTAAGCAACTTTTACATAAGGTTACTGTTAAACACCCTCAGGACTGGGACAGAGCACTCCCAGCTGTCCTATTTGCTTACCGAGAGGTGCCACATGAACAAACTGGCTTCTCTCCATTTGAGTTGGTTTTTGGTGCCCCTCCAAGAGGTCCTATGGGACTGATAAAAGATTTATTAATTGATGCAGAGATGACTCAGGACACTCAGTCATCTTATGAGTATGTGATTAATCTTCGGAATAATATTATTGAGTCTTGCCAATTGGCAACAGCTTCTTCTGAGGCTGCAAAAGCTAAGGCTCGATCTATACAAAACCGATCTAGACGATTACGCCAATTATTCCCGGGCGATGAGGCTTATGTATTACTCCCTCACAATAACAATAAGTTATTGATCTCATGGACTGGTCCTTATAAGGTTACTGATAAAATTTCAGACGTTGATTACGTCTTAGATATCAAGGGACACAGAAAGATATTCCATATTAATATGCTCAAGCAATTTCATACACGTCCTATACACTTACAGTCAATTTTTCATGAATTAGATGACAATACTGTATCTACTTGTCATTATTCTAATCTATCTGTTATACAGGAGGAAGAATCTTCTTTTCCTGAAGTGCAGATGCCTTTACCTGTACTTACTGTCCAATCTACTGAATCTTGGCGTGATGTGACCATTTCTTCTACGGTTACACCGCAACAGCATCAACGCGTTGCTGATCTTCTACAATCTTTCCCAGATGTGTTAACTGATGTACCGGGTTGCACATCTGTAATTAGTCACGATATTATTCTGAACGATGATACACCAATTCGTGTTCATCCTTATTCTGTACCTCTACATTTTCTGAGTAAGACATCTCAGGAACTCGAACAGATGATATCATTAGGTATTATTGAGACTAGTACATCTCCATTTTCTTCTCCTTTAGTCATTGTCCGGAAAAAGGACAACAACATACGTTTATGTGTTGACTATAGGAAACTTAATGCGCAGACAGTACCAGATAGCGAACCACATCCTATCCTTGACGATTTACTTCCTCGTCTATCCAATGCTACACTTTTCACTAAAATTGACTTAACTAAAGGTTATTGGCAGATTCCACTAACCGAAAGAGCCAAATACTACACAGCATTCTCAACTCCACGAGGTCTTTACCAGTGGAACGTGATGCCTTTTGGGCTAATGAATGCTCCAGCTACCTTTATTCGCATGATGCGAAAAATTTTATCAGGTAGATCAGATATAATTACCTATATTGACGACATATGTTTGTTCAGTTCATCATTTGAGGAACATTTTTTGGGTCTTAAATCAGTTTTGGAAATATTGCGGGATAACCATTTAACCGCTAAACCAACTAAGATTCAAATAGCATGTAATGAGATAACATTCCTGGGACACATTATTGGATCGGGACGTATCCAAACAATTCCCAGTACGGTTTCTAAAATATTAAATTTATCTGTTCCTCAAACGAAGAAACAGGTTAGGAGTCTGTTAGGTTTAATCCAATACTATAGCAGATTTGTACCTCACCTATCATCCATCACGTCTGTCCTGTCATCATTACTAAAGAAGAACACGCCTTTAAGGATAAATTGGACAGACGAATGTGACAAAACCTTTCGCACTATCTTAAAAATATTTTCATGTCTACCTATTTTAAGAATACCAGATGCTTCTAAAAAGTTTGTTCTACGTACAGATGCGAGTAATTACGGACTCGGGGCATGTCTACTGCAATATCATGATGATGTCCTTCACCCCGTAATGTATGTCTCACGCAAACTGAAACCTCCTGAGACGAAATATTCCACTGTGGATCGAGAATTGCTCTCCGTAATCTGGGCAATTACAAAGTTGGAGAAATTTTTACTGGGATCACCATTCCTGATCCAGACTGATCAGAAATCAGTGGCAGCATTACGTCGCTCAAATCATAAAAGTGCTAAACTTGCACGATTTGCTATTACGTTGCAACCCTACGAATTCGAGATACAGTCGATACCTGGAACTGAAAATGTCATAGCCGACACGTTATCCAGACATCCTACGGATTCTGAATGAATTTTCAATTTCAAGAAAATTTTCTGACTAGTCAAGCATTACATTTGCAATAAACAGTATTGATATCAAGTCAGAATATACAACAATTCAGTTGGACTTCCTACCTAAATAAGGACATTTCGATATAAACTATGGTGATCAAAATATCAAGATTTACGGATCGTTTGAAGGTTTGAACTTCAATTCCACTTTGAGTATCACTCAAAATAAACAATCTCTGATGAAGAAGGGACAGATACTTTGATGACTTAGTCAATTAACTTTCAAATTTTAATAAAGGAACTAACAATGAATGGATCATCAAATCATAATTTGATAATATGAACCTTGTGTCTTAATGAATTTTCATACAATTCAACAGGAGGTAACAACGATTGGATCTTCATGTCCCATATTATTAATTTTTCTAAATTAGTATATAATAGATAATAAAGTCAAAGTGTGATGAAATAAAAAAAATAAAATATACTAAGAAAAGATGAAACAAAAGAATATCACACCAATTAAACCTTTTAATTAGTGTAATTATCAAGGTAATGGATAATACATTATGACATTTCATATATATACAGTAGAACTCCATTTATCCGAACACCAATTATCCGAACATCCAATTATCCGAACACTTTTTCCAGAAAAAAAAAAAAATCAGATGCCACAGTCACGTTAGACTAAAATTCTGAATCTTTTGATGCGGCAAACTTCAAATGTGTGCGAACAATTTGTAGAGAATGGAATGGCTAATGGTCGGTCGCTTACGTACAGGAAGTCAGTTAGATCATAAAGTCAGTTAATATCTGGTTAGCAATCCAAAGTACGTGTGCGTTCTAGGTAGAACACTGGCTAAACAGACAGTTCAACTTAAAATAATTGTGTCTGCTACTACAGCAGAATAATTTTGGTGTACAAGTATTTCTCTGTGCGATATGGCACCTCCCAGTAGGCCTAAAGCATATAAAAGGAACCGCAATGTTTTGTCAATTGAAACGAAAACAGAAATTATCAAGAGACTAGGACAAGGTGAAACTGTGTCTTCACTTGCGAGGATTTTCAATGTTGGGAAAGCTACCGTCTCTGACATCAAAAGTAATAAGGATAAAATTATGAGTTTTGCATCGAAATTTGATAGTGAAAATGAGTCGAAGAAACGTAAAACCATGAGAAATGCGAAAGATGTGAACTTGGAAGAGGCTTTGTATATATGGTTTGTGCAAAGAAGAAGCAAAGGGGAACCTATCTCTGGTTCTCTGTTGTGTGAAAAGGCACTTCAGTTCAACAATCAACTTGACGGTCCTCCTGACTTTAAGGCTAGCCAGGGATGGTTAAGAAACTTTAAATCTCGTCTTGAGAATTTTAGATATTATAAATGAAGTATGGAGAGAAGAACAACCACCACAACAATGGAAAGACAGTATTATTGTAAAGTTACCGAAGAAAGGTGATCTATCAGACTGTAATAACTGGCGTGGTATATCTCTATTATCAGTACCTGGAAAATTATTATGTTGCATGATGTTAGAAAGACTTAAATTGCATGCTGACGAAAAGATCAGAGAAGAACAAGCGGGTTTCAGGCCGAAACGATCATGTATTGATCAAATATTCACACTAAGAACAATTATAGAAGAATCAGTGGAAAGGCAATCGCCACTTATTATCACCTTCGTCGATTTTCAAAAAGCCTTTGATAGTCTACACCGCCCATCATTGTGGAAGATACTTACAATCTATGGTTTTCCAACAAAATATGTGAATATAATCAAAGCGCTATATGACAATGCAAGATGTTGTGTTAGAACAAATAAAGGGAATACAGAATGGTTTACAGTAGAAACAGGGGTGAAACAAGGCTGTATTATGTCACCACTACTTTTTGGAATAGCTATTGATTGGGTTATGAGAAACTATACCCACAATGAACAATTGGGTATAAAATGGACAAATGGAAAATTCCTGGGGGACCTGGATTTCGCAGATGATGTAGCATTCTTAAGTTCAACACCAAGACAATCCCAAGAAGCAATAAATAATTTGTGTCATCTCTCGGTTAAAATAGGTCTCCAAATAAATGCCTCTAAAACTAAAGCTATGAACTTTTCTAACGAGACCTTTGATATCATCTTGAACGGGGAAAAACTACAGAAAGTTGAAAGTTTCAATTATTTAGGCAGTAAAATGACTCAGGATGGTGACACAACAAGAGAAATCCATACTAGAATTGCTTTGGCAGCTAGCGCCTTCAATAGATTATCTAACATTTGGAAATTACGATCATTGAATATACATACCAAGCTTCGTCTGTTTAATTCAAATGTTATCTCAGTGTTAACATACGGCTGTGAGAGTTGGAAAATAACAAAATCATTGGAGAACAAGCTGAATACATTCGAGAACAAATGTCTTAGAAAACTCATGAACATCAGTTGGAAAGAATTCAAGACTAATCGACAAATAAGAGAAGACTCTAGGCAGAAATATGTCTCCGACTATATAAGGAAAAGACGATGGTCATATATCGGTCATGTCCTACGAATGCAAAACAACAGAATACCACTACAGGCGCTCACTTGGGTTCCTGAGGGTAAGAGGAAAAAAGGAAGACCAAAAGAAACACTCAGAAGAACAATAATAAGAGAAGGAAGAACGTTGGGCCTAAATAATGTGCAAGAGCTAAGAGGAGTGGCGTCACAACGAACAACCTGGAGAGCACTGGTTTCTGCCTTATGCGCCGTGTTTGGTGCTTAAAGAATTTATTATTATTTATACGAGAATTGGAGATTCAAGGGGAATCTTTATCTAGCGATGCAACTGCCGCTAAAAATTTTAAAGAAACTTTCTTGGCTTTTTTGGAAGAAGAAGGTTATTCACTCGATGATGTGTATAATGCCGATGAGACTGGCTTATACTGGAAATCATTGCCTCAAAAATCACTTGCATCTCAGCGCGAAGCAGCTGCCCCTGGGTTTAAAAAGTGCAAAGAGAGAGTAACAATTTTGGTAGCCGCGAATGCCAGTGGAAGTCATCGTTTACCGGTGCTAATGATCGGCAAAGCCAAAAAACCACGTTGTTTAAAGAATGTGACATGTCTCCCATTGTGTTACAAAGCACAGAAGAGTGCTTGGATGAATAGTGAAATATTTCTTGATTGGTATACAAATCAGTTCATCCCAAATGTGAAGAGGTTGAGAGAACAAGAAAAGAAAACTGGAAAAGTAATTCTTCTACTGGACATTGCACCATCTCATCCAGAGACGGATACATTGAATGCAGTTGATGCAAATTTTAAAGTAATTTTTCTGCCTCCCAATGTAACAGCACTGATTCAACCAATGGATCAGGGTGTTATAGCAAAGCTTAAAAAGATGTACAAGAAGGAAGTCCTGCGTCGTTTATTGTTGGCTGAAGATGAAGAAAGTGTGGTGGCGTTTTCCAAAAAGCTTAATCTCAAAGACTGCTGCTATATGTTAGCTGATGCTTGGACCACACTGTCACAAGATAATCTCAACAAGGCTTGGAGTAGATTGCTTGGGAAAAAAGGAGGAAATGAAACTACTGCAGTGGACACAAATGATGATTGTATAAATGAAGTTGTGGAACTGTTTCAAGCAATGCCCGGATTTTCGGACTGTGACAAAGATGATGCACACATGTGGCTAGAAGATGATAATGATTCTGGTTTTCAGTTTTTGAATGACGAAGAAATTTTGTCTTTTGTGCAAGAAGAAAACCAAATACATGTAGTGACCGATGATGAAGACTCCTCAGAAGTACATGATGTACTTGTAGATTATGAAGAAAAACCAAAACGTCGACCAAGTCCTGAAGAGGCCTTTATAGCACTAGAAACAGCGATGGCTTGGTACGAGCAAGAAGATGACAGCTGTCCTACACAGCTTCTGCTGTTGAAGAGAATGCGGGACTTAGCAGCCAAAAGGAGACTATCCAGTTTGGTGCAAAAGAGGATTCCTCATTATTTTAAATAGTGGGCTACATCTGTGCAAGTACATGTATACGTAAGTTGCGCCTGGTTTTGAATCGTTTGTAATGTTATTTTGAAAACATTTCTCTTTCTTAACAAAAATAATTAATACAAGTAGTACATGCACTGCAGTGTAATAAAAGATTTTGGTGATACAGTGATCTAATACAGTGTGGGTATTATTATTACAGTACAAGTAAATATGTTTTATAGTGTATTTTCCTTGTGATGGTTAATTATTTTTAGAAATATGTGTACATGTACTCGATACATTATGTAATCCAATTATCCGAACATTTGATTATCCGAACGATGCTTGGTCCCATGGGGTTCGGATAAATGGAGTTCTACTGTAGTTAAAATGTATGAATTTTTTCTGTTCTTTTGATTATGTCAATTTAATTAGGTGTCTATCCTTACACTTCATTTTCACACACATTCTAATTTAATGTAGACTTTAATATTTGGTTTTAATTGTCCGTACTTCTCAATTTTATTTCTTTTACTCTCTTATACTATTTCTCATTTTCTTCAATTAGATATTAATTAGTTAATACCATACGTACATACTATAATTAATTATTTTAATTTTAGTTAGTTAGAATAATTTTAATAACACCTCACATTATTAGTTAGTCTATACATACAACAAATTAATTAGTTAATTAATTAGTGACAGTAACATTTACTTGTTTAATATAAGTTATATGTATGATATGACGTTGATTTTATTATAAGATATTACTGACATGACTGCGACACTGTTCTAGATAGAACATCGCAGTTCATACGTCGGGTTTTGTTAAATTTTTGATTAATATTGTTCAAAAAAAAAAAAATCTATTTCATAGATTTTTTTTTTTTGCCCCCGTCTGACAGGAAATCTGTTACGGTGTTATTTTTAAATGATGGCGTCTGCTGGGGTTTACCCATGTGCAAACGTTTAGGGGTCATTAGTATTTATAGAATATGTCGATATTTTACGGTATAGTGAACGCGAAATATATGCGGAGATGATGACGCATTCGCGTTGGGTAGGTCACGCCGGGTGACTTGGTTACTGGGCCTTTGTTACGTTATCCGTCAAGCATGAAGGTCGTGTCTTGTAATTCTTCCAAGGAATTAAGGCTGAGTATATAGCCTATATTTTATAGATGAATCGATGTAGACTTCAGGGTCAGTTCGGAAATTAATCTAAGCATGAGATTAATTAAATTAAACTAATAATGGAAGAAGAATCGTATTGTGATTCAATTTGTAGATGTCAAGAACTCATGTGCTCATTTCTGGCTGTTGATTAAACAGCGCACGTATATAGCCACGATGTTCTTCTGACACATTGTTTTGACACGGACGGACATGAATACTATGCATGTAATTTCCTAATGAACTATGTATGAACTGTATCTGGATGTACCACAATGTGAACTGTTCTTCGTGCGTCAATTTTGTATTAAATATTGGACTCAATCGAAGGCTTACCACATTCCTTTGATTACGTTTTGATTGCTTCAACTTTGCATTGTTGATGGTCCTTTGACCTGGTGAACTCTTTCTTGTAAGAAGTTATAGAAATAAATGGATCAGTTCGTACGGAGCCGGGGTTTGCTTGGACACAAGTGGCGTAACGATAATTAAGCAAGCATCCCAACTGAACTTACAATAATAGAACAAAGGACCCTCCAACACCAGTAAACCACCCACGCAACAGCACTATTATCTTTTTTACCAGAAATTTCAAAAAATGAAAATCTCTACGAACACTAGTACACCATATTTCAACAAGAAAGACTGGTTCTAGAACGGCGCTACACTTTTCAAAATTCTGACTGATAACTGATGATGGGATTAAGAAAACAACATTATATATATCATTAGGCTTTTCTGATCTCTGAATGCATTAATTTCGCGTTCCGGTGTTACCCAGGATTCAGAAGCAAAGCGTATCAAGATAAAGGTTTTACGGTCGGTCTTCGTTTAGGTTTTTGACCGCCATCAAAAGACTTACTGTTCTCTAACGGGTTTCTCTGTAATAATGCCCGCTTCTGACGATCAAAGAACCCAGGGGTTTCTAACTCCCCTGAGTACGAAACTCCAAAGGGTCTGTGTTTTGTCTTCAACACGCGCCAGCCTGTCTGAGACCTATTATGATTGACAGGGAACGAGGTAAACACAGCCTGATTTGCTTTCCTGTTATGACTGACAGGTCACACAGTTTCTAAACATTGCGTTAGCTGGTGTTAAAGAAAAGAAGGCAGGACAAAATGGTACGTTACAGAAAGATACAGTGGGTATTGATACATGGTTTAGGTAGCAAATGCGAGGGCAGCTATAAGATTGCAATTGGGTTTCGGATTACTGTAGACTCTTTTTCCATTACACTTCACTCAAGTTGTTAATTATAGTGTGTTGTTTCTGTTACAAGTATTACAGACGGTACTATTACAACTGTGGTCATTTCATTGCAGGCGACAATCATAAGATATCTGTGGTGAAAATTACATGCAGCCATCTTATCATTTTGATCCATAATAATAAGTCTGCAATACTTAAACTAACATTTTGTCTTGAAGAAACAATCAAAAACTTACATTTTAAAGCTATTTTTAAGAAAATGATGAGTTAAATCCGTTTCCCGAATGAAACTTGATAGAAGAGTGTCTTGATTGTCTGTTGATTTAATCTCCGCACCTTCATGTATCCAGTTCATGTACTGTTTATCAATTGTTGGTTTCTTTCCATAATCAAACTGTTCATGCACACCGTCATTTGTGCACTTTTCTGTTTTCGGGAGAGTACATATAAGAGAAACAATACATATTATTGTCTAACTTTCAACTACATTTGCACCCCTTAGCTGTGGTTGAAAGTTAAAAATAGAAAAGTGCGCAAATGACGGTGTGCATGATGTGACCGACCGACGTACTTACGGCAGGAATTATGGTATTGTAAAGGATCAGCAAACACAAATAATTTTATTATACTGAGTCCTTAGACTGATGATGGTCCACCTCTGTATGATCATATGAGCAGATATACTGTCCAATCTAGTTTATCTACAAAGTTAAATGTGATTCTTGGTTTGTTGTGTGATATAAGAGGTGTTGTATAAGAAAATATGTCAATTAAACACAAATTAGTTCTCAATTAAATATTAGACTAAAATTCCTTTGGAAAAGAAACAGTGATTTTAAGAATATAGGATCAGCAAACACAAATAATTTTATTATACTGTCCTTAGACTGATGATGGTCCACCTCTGCATGATTATATGAGCAGATACAATGTCCTTTTTCTTATTCTTTCTCGTTCGTCCTGAAAAGAACGTTGGTTGCGTTGTGTCTGTTTACAGCGAGTCTGCAATATCTGCGCCTTTCCTCCTACACACCCGACTTCAGCACGGCATTTTGTGGGACCAGGTTTGATTTCCATCTTCGATCCCTACTCTCTCAGCCAGACTGCAGTGATGCAACCTGTTTCCAGGACCACCACTTGAAGGTGGAGTAGGGTTTTGGTCAGGTCTGACACTGTTCATAATAGGATATCTATACAGTTAAATGTGATTCATGGATTTTCGTGTGATTTAAGAGGTGTTATTATCCTATCCAGGCAATGAAGCATGGTGGATTGTCTCCTTTCGTCCACATATACTTACTTACATACTTACTTAGTCGTTCCCCTTCTACCGTAAGGTGTAGAGGTTTGGAAGAGAGAGCGTCAGACTATCTTATCGGCTGTCTTCCTCCTGGCCTGGTTCCATTCTAGTCCTCGGTCCTTCAAAGATTGTCTAATGCAGTCCTCCCAGCGGACTTTGGGTCGTCCTGGGGATCTGGATCCCTGGCTCTTTGTTTCCCGCGCTTGTCGTGGTAGCCGATTATCTCCCATTCTGCAGGGGGTGGGATTTTAGGCCTTGACGTATCGTCTGGTTGCGGACCATGTCTCTTCTTATTACTTCAACCACCTTCCTCAGATACCTCATTTCTGAGGTTTGGGTCTGGCTTTTATGGGTTGTAGTCATTGACCATGACTCGCATCTATATGTCAAGATTGGGACATAGGTATCGGTATACAGCCATCTTCGTTTTTTACCTACTTCTCTCTTGCTGAAGAATCCTCAATGTATGGCCTGAAAAAAGTCTCCCAGCTGCTGCTTTTCGAGTGGCCAACTCTTCTTTGATGCCTCCCCTTCGGTCTATAATAGCTCCAAGATATTTAAAGCGGTCGACCTGCTCCAGGACCTGTTCTCACAGCTTAATCTGATGTCTTCTTTCTTCTCGTGATATCACCATGGATTTTGTTTTAGAGCTGCTTATGACCATCCGTCTCTTCTCCAGCTCTTCCTTCCAGACTTGCAGGTTGGATTGGAGATGTGCCTCTGATTTAGCAATCAGGGCAACATCATCAGCAAATGCCAGCTCTGAAATACATACCTGTCTCATCTTACAGTACCCTACTGAATACTTTCATGTTCTCTCCTTACATGACTTGATAACATTGTCCATGAGGAGTATGAAAAGATAAGGTGACAGGATATCAACTTGTCTTACACCAATGGTGGTTCTGAACTCCTCTGACTTATGGTTTGCTGTCCTCACATAATATCTGCAAGACTTGTAGAAGCTCTGTATAGCATGAATCAGAGGTGCTGGAATGTTCTTCCTTGCCAAACAGTCCCAAAGGTAGCTCCAGGGGACCCTGTCAAATAACTTTTCCAGATCTATAAAACAAAGATGGATATCACTCTTATACTCAAGGGCCTTTTCACTCAGCTGTCTGAGTGTGAATATTAGGTCTTGAGTACTTCGGTTTGCTCGGAATCCGCACTGGACCTCATCCAATTGTGGCTCAGCTAGGCGTCGGAGTCTCTGCTGTAGGATTCTAGAGTAGATTTTACCAGGGACACTGAGAAGCGATATACCTCTATGGTTTCCACATTGCCGATTGTCACCCTTTTTGAAAATTGGTGTTATGATGGCAATCTCCCAATCCTTTGGTATGGTCTTGTTGCACCACGCTGCCTGTAGGGCCCTTAAGAGTAATAGGCGTCCACATATAACGTCAGACAATTGTTGCCATTTTATAAATCCCCTTCCCACTTGTTACACTTCGTCAAAAAACCCGATCTTCCGTTGTGTGACGTCATTGTGACAGAATGTATCATTCTCTTTTCCTGATCTTCTCTCATCTCTTCCATTATTAATCTACCTCTCATTTTACGTGCTGAATTATGTGCACTATTCGTTGTTTACACTTTCTTCCTGGAGTTTCTTGTCTGGGCCTAATTTATCATAACTTACTAATTGTTCTGATCGCTGACTTCCGTTTGAAAGCATAGTGACTTCTGGTGATGTAGAGTGAAGTGTATGTGTACGATTGTGTTACACACTTCCGTCTAGACAGTAAGACATAAATTAAGCGTAGGAAGGGATGTAACCAGGTTTTGGAAAAGGTTTAACCAGAGTTAAAAGGGTTTTAAAAAAGGGTTTTAGTAATATGGAAACAATCACTACTAGATTGACAGTAGAGTAATGAGTTGCCACCTCTTTCGTCAAAAGCGAAGCCACTAAGTACGAGTAGTCAGTGTTACACTCGGCGAGTTATATTCAGAAAGAGTTGAACATAATTTTCGTATTGACACGTGAGAGAAAGAAAGAAAGATAACGCAACGAACTGTGCGTATAATTAATTTTACTCTGGTCTCTATTGAAGAAGAATCAGACAAAAAACTCAGCTGATGAGTTTTTCTTTTCCCAGTGTAGTTGCTTTGCAAAGTGCTTGTGCAAAGACAAATCTGTGGCAACAGAGGCAAGAAGCAAACATTGTGTAACAGAAATCAGAGATGATTTATCTGAGTAAGGAGATTTGTCCACGAGGATTGGTTTGGTTTGCTTTGGTTTTAAAGACTATCTTCATTTCACACGGACAACTCCATCAGTGCTCTCATCTCCTCCCTTAAATCCCACAAAGAGGATCTCCGCACAGTGCACGAACTGTGTTGCATCGGCAAGAATGTCAATGTGTATATAAGAATTTCACATTCTATAAATATTTTATATTGTGGTGGGTAGGTTTCTAATTTTTAAAATGTTTGCCAGGGCAGCGGCTTACTCTCTACGATGTTTAACTGCAACGAGATTTGTAACGTGCGCAACTTACACGCGGAACCTCCTATTCTTTCGCCCTTATCAGAGAAGGCTAGACATTCGATCTCACTACCCAGGAGACTAGGGGGAGTATGACATTATTAGGACCACTGGTTCTAAAAAAAAAAAAAAGAATTTCCATAAATTACATTCCCTCAACTTGGAATCGGTAATTCTAGAATTCGTGGCGGACGCCATAACTCTTAGCCACTCTGACCACCTTTTCCAGTAGGATCATGTAGATATTGTGTTTATTTCGGTGGAAGGAGAGGTTCATGAAAGAGAAGGTACGTGTCACTCATTTTATGAACTTTAAGCCTCGCAGCCAGTATGGCGAATATCAGTCTTGAAACCAAAGTAAGATTTCTCGGGGTTGACTGGTATGAGCAATAATTTCAACATTTATAACGCATAAGGAAGGGAAACCCGTCGTCTGTAAACAGGCAATAATTACAAGCATAACCTTAGACACACGCGTTCGAACAAAGTAGCATAAGATGGACACCATAAGAGGACCAACGAAAATAGTCAAATTCGAGTACAGTAGACATGAACAGTGAAAATTAGATGATAGGAAAATAAATAGACGGAACAAGAAGAGTGTCTCGTGTTTAAAGAAGGAGATACCACATATTGGTGTCTACCAGAATGTTTATGAACTTTTGAGAGACAAGAGATTTTTGTCAGAAGTTGAAAGATTTCTACATATTTTTTCTCAATTCCCCGCATTGTGTTCCTACTTTTGATGATGGGAAGCACTTAAATAAAACCTTTGAGAAACCACCTGTGTGAACGTATTCTGCTTGTACTGTAAATTCCTAACTAGTTTATCTGACTGCGAAAGACAGTAGGAGTGAAAGACGAACCTACTATTACGAGCATGTGTAGCAGAGACTGCCATTTATTGACGTCAACGGTCACATGGAATTGCCACCTGGATTTATCTGTAATCGGTAGCTCAGCCTATTGTTATCTCTGATTTCCCGACGATACAAGAAAATCGTGTCTTCTGATAAGCTGTTAGTTTGTACATGATGTGTCGGACAATTTCAGTCTGATTACCAGTTAAGACACGGACAATGATGTAACACCCTTGGCAGATAAAATTGGTTGAAGTAAACAGTTTCAAAATAGCAATTGGATATGGAAATACGCGAAGCAACGTAATCGCTACCGCTCAGATTTGTTTGTAACGGTTAATTACGATATGTTTTAAATCTGGGACGATATTATCAGTTTTAGATTTATGAAGTGGTGAGTTGTAAGCTTGATCAATACCAACGTAAGAGGCAATACCTTATATGGTGGTGAAATTTAGAAACATTATTTCTTAGGTTGCCACATATCAATGTTATATGAGATGAGAGTGGAGGTAGTAAACCAAGACCCCTAACGATGTCAAACCCTGCTTCTGGTTGGATCGGTTGAGAAGTGGGAAAATACAACATTTCTGAAAGAAATTTTGTCAAGTAGCAGTAATGTGGATGTATGGATCGAATGTTGCTTAAAATCTAACACATTATGAGCCTGTGGCACTGTTAATTTAACTCGTCAAGAAGACAGTTCAGGTAAGGCAGGATAAAGAATATAATCATAATTCTTATTAAAAGGACTGGACAACGTATTTGAGAACACAGTAAGTGTAACTGTCTTTTTTTTCTTTGTTGATGTGATCACTGGCCCAAGACAGTATACATGTTGTTAGATGTGTAGTGCGAGCGTATGATGAATTGAGTGTGGGTGCGAATGAAGACGCGAATGTGTTTAGGCTCGTATAGATGAAGATCCTGCAACCCATACTCTCACATGCAGTAATCAAGGATGCTTTGACACTGCAGGCATGTTTCAAGACATTTATTGACGGGAACACACATAGTATCAACAGGAACAGTCAGTGTAACAAGGTCATGCTGACCTGACATCGATAGGTATACATTTGGCATTCAAAAAGGTAAACATCAGAATAGACGTGCATGGTCAATAGCAAAGTTCTTCAATAATGACAGTTCGTAGCGTCGCCCTTGGCGTCTCTGACTAAACGCGTCAGATGCCTTAGTTACTTTGACACACAGGTGCAACTTGGCACTCCCCGCCAATTGCACATATCAGGCTGTAGTATAATAGCCGAAAGCACAGGCCTCGTTCTGACGTCGGCCGTGTACTTCTGTTAAATAGGTTATCATCAACCCTGCAGTAATACTTATTGTAGATAGAAGTTCCGCCAATCTGCGGCTCCCACAATATATCTTCGTCACTGGATTTCTGGACAATATAAGACTAACAGTCTTGGATGGCTACCTCGAGCACAAATATATAAGTTCTGAAATGGCGGATCAGTGAGCTGCTGTTCACCCTAGGTAATCCTTTACATGTTCTGCCACCGAAAAGCGTAATAATGCATAAAGGTCGGTATTACCTGGTAAATGAATCCTCAGAACTACACAAGGAATTCTGTCGTCATCCCGACGCACAGAGATTCACTGGGGAAAACTGCCATAGCAGTTACTTCGAAGATTCTCCCCGAAAAACAATGGACTCTTGGTCCCTTCAGAAAAACAGGACCTCCCGGCTTCCCGGAAGTATATCTCACTCCCGCTTAAAAAACCTTCCCATAGGCCTACGCCGAACTGTCAACCTCTGACCCTAAAGGTCAAACACAATGAATGAATAAACAAGGGAAGACAACCCCTAATCAACCTGACATCGCAGGTAAAGACACAATTATACTTATGATACAAACATAAGCAAATAACTTGACAGATGACTCCGTCGAAAATGACAGCAACATTACTACCACCCCCCTGTAAAAAAAAAAATGCAATTTTTTTTTTTTAATATGTTCATGAGCAAGATAGCACCAGTATCACTTCTGTGCTCATGCAAACAATGAACCTAATATCAGGTACAATAGAAGAGGGTACAAATCATCTCCCAACATAGGAGAAAATATTTCCTTTAAGCCAAACAAACTAAGGGATACCATTCAAGAAACCTAAGTTGCTGGCAATACCAATCATATATCAAACATTACTAAATAATATAATCATAGCAATATACAAATGTCAATGCTATTTTAGCAACATATCACTGATGGATGGACAAAATGAAATTTGTTAAATTATCTAAACATCATCCAAATACATTTGTATTACAACATATTATGATATTAAGGACAGACCTAAGTCTGAAAATATATCAGGAAAAACTAGGACACAAGATTTAACTGGAATCATGTGGGCATCTAGACAATATGTCCGCCATCACATTATCCGAACCACGGATAGCTCGCACCGTGAAATGGAAAGGCTGAAGAGCAATAGCATAACGAGTAGATCTCGAGCTCTTCAAATCCTTACTTTGCATAGCCGTAAGAGCTTTTTGGTCGGTTTCCATAAAGAAATGCGCGCCCAGAAGGAACCTTTGTAGCTTAAGAATGGACCAAACCATAGCCAACAATTCACGGTCCAAAACCGAGTAATTCCTTTCTGCCGCATTCAGCTTCCTAGAAATATACATTACAGGATGCAGAGTTCCTGAATATTCCTGCATTAGTGCCGCTCCAATGCCAGTGGAAGAGGCATCACTACGAAGGACAAAAGTCTTATCAATCGTCGGTAGTCTTAAGATAGGATGAGATGAGAACAAATTCTTAACCTGATCCAATGAAGATTGGCATTCTTGGGACCAACGCACCATATTAGGAGAACCTTTTTTCAATAACGTTGAAAGTGGTGCCATAATGGAGGACAGATTCTCAATGAATCTTCCATAGAATTGTATCAATCCCAAGAGACTACGCACTTGCTTTTTTGTCTTCGGAACCGAGATATTTAATATCTTTGAAATGTTTTGGTCCTCTGTCTTCAACAGACCATGACCAACTCGATGACCTAGGAAGGAAATTTCACTAAACCCAACAAAAGCTTTAGAGGGTTTAGCAGTCAAACTATGCTCACGTAGAGTAGATAGCAATTCCTTCAGACCCACATAGTGTTCTTCCCAAGTATCGCTGAAAAGACAGATGTCGTCTAAATATGCAATGACATCTGCACGATCTGATAGAATTCGTCGCATCATGCGCACGAAAGTCGCTGGGGCGTTCATAAGCCCGAAAGGCATAAAATTCCATTGAAACAGACCCCTAGGTGTCGAAAAAGCAGTGAGAGGTTTGGCGTGTTCCGTCAGTGGGACTTGCCAATAACCTTTCGACAAGTCTAGTTTAGTAAAGAATTTAGCTTTAGAAAGTCTAATAAGTAGATCATCTAATAACGGCATAGGTTCAGCATCGAACTTCGTAACTTGATTTAATTTGCGATAATCAACGCAAAGACGTATGTTATTGTCTTTCTTTCGAACAATAACTATCGACGAAGAATAAGCTGAAGTGGATGGTTCAATTATTTGTAGTTGAATCATTTCATCCAATTCTTTCTCGACTTGTGCTTGAAAATGAATAGGTATTGGGTATGGTCTTACTCTGATCGGATTACGATCAGTAAGTATGATGTCATGTTCTATGACATCTGTGTGTCCAGGAATGTCGGTAAGGACATCCTGATATGATTGTAACGTAGAGGATACTTGACGCTGTTCCTCAAAAGACAAGTTGGAAGAGACTGTAACGTCTCTCCACGATTCCGTTGAAGTAAGTGGAATCGCAGGAAGAGGTAAGTTCACGTCAGAAAAAATAGTTTCCTCATCCTGTATAACGGACAGGGATGAGATGTGACCATGTTGAACTGGAGAGTCGTCCGTCGCCTGGAAAATAGGCTGTAAATAGTCTGGACGTTCAATAAACTCTGTTAGCATATTTATATGGAAGGTTTTATGCCTTCCATCCACATCGACAATATAGTCGACATCAGAAATTTTCGAGACTATAGTGTATGGACCCTTCCAAGAAATGAGAAGTCTATTCTCTCTTGAGGGCAGTAAGACATATGCTTTGTCTCCAGGACAAAGTTGACGTAGGCGTCTTTTCTTATTAGCAAATCGCCTAGCTTTTTCTTTCGCAAATTCGGAAGATGAAGTTGCTAACCTGCACGATTCGATAATCTTTTCTCTAAGAGCTATAACATATTCATATGACGATTGTGTATCATCGTCAATATTATCGGAAGTTATCAAATCGTGTAACAAGGACATTGGCCCGCGCGGTTGCGCGCCAAAGACAAGTTCGAAAGGAGAAAACCCTGTATGCTCGTTGGGAACCTCTCTATAGGCAAAGAGGACTGCAGGTAAAACCCTGTCCCAATCTTCAGGATGATCCTCCGTTATCTTGCCAAGTAAGTTCTTTAGTGTCCTGTTAAGACGTTCTACCAATCCATTGGACATTGGATGATAAATACTACTGAGAGACCTTTTAATGTCTAGCGTAGCCATTACCTGAGACATAACGTCCGAAATTAACTGAGTGCCGTGATCCGACAGTATTTCTCCGGGGAATCCCAGACGAGAAAATACGAGCCAAAGAGCATCAGCGATATCGACAGTTGATATGCTCTTCAGAGGAATAGCCTCTGGCCAACGCGTGCACATGTCCACGCAAGTGAGGATAAATTGGTGTCCTCTGGCTGACTTAATTTTGAACGGACCAATGATGTCTATAGCCATTTTCTGAAACGGCCGAATCGGAATATCTGCAGCCTGAATAGGAGCAGCATGTCTCGGACCCCTAGACTTGACCTCTTGACAAATTTTGCAAGATCGGCAATAAATTCGGATGTCTTTATTCACGAATGGCCAAAAGAATGACGCAAGGACTCTAGTTTTAGTTCTGGAAAAACCCATGTGTCCAGCACACTGAGAATCGTGTGCATGCCGAAGAATTAAGGCTCTCATACACTTAGGCACCAGAATTTGCGAGTGCATAGACTTGTCCGAGTGTTGTACCATTCGTACCAATATACCATTCTTCATAGTAATATACGATTTGTGATTCGTATTTTGATTGGGATCCCCTTTCTTTGCAAGAAGGAAGTATTTCTTCAAAGAAGGATCCTTCTTGACGTTTAACAAACGAGTCATGGGAAATCACCAAGTGCTCGTCTTGGCTATCAACTTCATTACTATTATCAGATGAAGTTGGGGGATTAAGAGCTTGAGCTCTTGTCACCACTGCATTGACCGTTTGAATGTTTTTTTCTTCCCAACTAGAAATTTGTTGCGGGGTGCATTCCTTAACCCCATGAATACGACCGATTATAAGATCCGCAATAGGATTAGGAAGAAGACATGCATGGACATCTCCTGTGAAGAAAGGAGTGTCAATCCTAATAATAGCAGTAGGATAGCTTTCCATAGTACCACCAAATGTAACACATTTGATTGTTTTTCCAGTGGCACAGCAAGGATCTATCAGAGACTCCTTAACCCCGACGGTAGTACATCCCGAATCGAAAAGTACTGAGACTAGCCTATCATTTATTAGACCTTTATGTAAGATGAGAGATCCTCTCCCATCATGCGCAACTGTAGCAGGTAGAGCAGGAAGAGGGTGACCACAACTTAGCGTAGATACAGTTGATGAGTCAAACAATGTTAAGCATTGGGGCATTCAGTTGCTCTCCCAAAATCGAAAGCACAACCAGTGATAGCCCTAGAGTTACCACTATCATTTACTGTATTACAGGCTCCATCAAACTCTTGTTGCGCAGAGTTTGCCTGTTGGTAAGGTCTTTTCTTGTTAAACCTAGGTCTACCTCGATTATCATTTCCCCTGTAATTATTTCGACTATCATTTCCCCTGTAATTGTTATCATATTGCCTATTGTAATCATCATTCCGGTTTGAATCCCGGTTTCTAAATTCACCATCGTCATAATCTTGACGTCGAGAATGATTACCTCGAAAATTTGAATAGTTATTATTTGGATAGCCTTTGCGAAAGTGTCTCAAATTATTACCACTAAAATTACGAGAACTACCATCTTGTCTCCACTGCATAGACGAAGAACCATCATGTGTTGGATTACTCCGCTTCTGAGTGTAATTTTGATTACTTCCCCTATTCCAATTTTGTTGAGCACCCTGAAATTTTTTTTTGAAATTAGGGCCATATGGTGTTGCCGAAGCAGCTGGCAACCCTTCTTTCACTTTAGAATTGCTAACTGTAGCATGGGGATGTGCTGTGGCATACTGACAACAGTATTCCTCCATTTCTTTTAAGTTTTTAGGCTTACGCTCATGAAGGAATGCAAGAAAAGAATCATTAACAGATGACAAAACCTTATCTCGCAATAATAAGTCCATTAGACCTTCATATGTTTTCTCAATCTGAGACAACTCAACCCATCGTGTAAATGTACGACGTATCTTTGTAACAAAATCAGAGAAATCTACTCCATTTTCTGGCAACATTGTCCTAAAACGAAGACGATAGTCTTCTTGTTTTAGTTGATATTTTTTTAGCAATGCTGCCCTGACAACATCATAATTAGTCCTCTCATGTTCGTCTATTGTCATAAGAGTAGTCACTGTGTCACCTGTAAAAAATGGCATCAGTTGTTCAACATATTTTTCCTTTTTTATGTTATGCGTATCGCACAAAAATTGGAATCTATCTAGATAATCTGCTACGTCATCCTTTAAAGGATTGAAATGAGGCAATTTAATCCTACTAACAAACTCCCTTGTCGTACTCGAAGTTGTTTGCTGAGCACCCGTACTCGCCAATTTCAATTTCTCTAACTCCAAAGTTGCGAGTTTTTCATCAAGTTCCATCTTCTGTTTTCTTTCCTCATGTTCCATTTTTCTAATTTCAGCCTCAGCTTGAGCTTTCCTCTCCTCTGCAGCAGCTTGAGCTTTCCTCTCCTCTGCATCAGCTTCTTTGTCTAATCTCTTTTGTTCAGCTTCTTTGTCTAATCTCTTTTGTTCAGCTTCTTTGTCTAATCTCTTTTGTTCAGCTTCAAATCTCCTTTCCTCCACCTGCATCTGCAATTTCTTTTGTTCAGCAGCAATATCAGCTTCTCTGTCTAGCCTTTTTTGTTCAGCAGCTGCTTCTCTTTCTAATCTCTTCTCTTCTGCAGCTAATGCTTTGTCATACTGAGCAACAGCCCATTGTTCTAACTGTTGACCAGTCTTATCAAGGGCTCTCCCTTGTGTAATAAAGTAGTCCAATGTAGACATCTTGTCTACTGAGATCAGAAACCTGAAAAAGCAAATAAATTAAATTATCCCACTTCAATGGGAGACAAGTCTGAAATGCTAGACTTGTATACTCACTTCACTTTATTTTACTGTCTTAGTCTTAGACAAAGACTTTGTATGTTCCTCTTGTTTATAATGTACCCAAAAAATCACCTGAGTACCTGTGGAAAAAAAATTCCCTTATATCCCACTCACTATGGGCACAAGTCTTTTTTATAAAGAACTTGAATATGTATTTCACCTTGTCTCAATCTTTGTAGATAACAAGTCTTTTATCAAAGAACTTGTATAAATATCTTATATAATATTATTTAACAAACTCTATATGAAGAGTCTACCTTATCAATAATATCAAAACATGACCAAGTATGTGTATGTAGACTGTGCATGACAGTAATGTAGTACAACCAAAAAACAAAGACAAAAATACAAAACAATACAAATGGCAACACTGTTTTAACCAAAAATGTGTAGAGAAATACACAAGAAAGGAGAGACCTACAGAATACAAACAAAACAAATCGACAATCAAAACTGAAAAACAGACAAAATATTACAAAAACAACGTTAAGTACAATTACATCACAGCTTACATCAATAGCGACCAATTGTCACTAGCAAATTTCCAAATTAAGAAAATTTGCACCTACAGAACGCTTACAGTAAGCCTCGATCAAGTGGCATATTTACCGTAAGACCCACCAACCGAAAAAACCCGCAGAAAAATACACAAAAACAGTAGAGGTGACATAAACATATAGCAATCAATTTCAATGTGTTGCAGAACAAGTTCAGTCACAGCTGAAACTAAAATAAATTTCTTGCTCCTTGCGAACACAGAAACGAAATGTCAAACGCGCACTGAACGTCAAATCCACTGTAACATAAAGTGGTATTCACGAACCAAAGTTACTAGGTTCGATCCCCACACTGGCCACCAGAAATGTAACTGTCTTTTTTTCTTTGTTGATGTGATCACTGGCCCAAGACAGTATACATGTTGTTAGATGTGTAGTGCGAGCGTATGATGAATTGAGTGTGGGTGCGAATGAAGACGCGAATGTGTTTAGGCTCGTATAGATGTAGATCCTGCAACCCATACTCTCACATGCAGTAATCAAGGATGCTTTGACACTGCAGGCATGTTTCAAGACATTTATTGACGGGAACACACATAGTATCAACAGGAACAGTCAGTGTAACACGGTCATGCTGACCTGACATCGATAGGTATACATTTGGCATTCAAAAAGGTAAACATCAGAATAGACGTGCATGGTCAATAGCAAAGTTCTTCAATAATGACAGTTCGTAGCGGCGCCCTTGGCGTCTCTGACTAAACGCGTCAGATGCCTTAGTTACTATGACACATAGGTGCAACTTGGCACTCCCCGCCAATTGCACATATCAGGCTGTAGTATAATAGCCGGAAGCACAGGCCTCGTTCTGACGTCGGCCGTGTACTTCTGTTAAATAGGTTATCATCAACCCTGCAGTAATACTTATTGTAGATATGAATTCCGCCAATCTGCGGAATTCCACAATATATCTTCGTCACTGGATTTCTGGACAATATAAGACTAACAGTCTTGGATGGCCACCTCGAGCACAAATATATAAGTTCTGAAATGGCGGATCAGTGAGCTGCTGTTCACCCTAGGTAATCCTTTACATGTTCTGCCACCGAAAAGCGTAATAATGCATAAAGGTCGGTATTACCTGGCAAATGAATCCTCAGAACATCACAAGGAATTCTGTCGTCATCCCGACGCACAGAGATTCACTGGGGAAAACTGCCATAGCAGTTACTTCGAAGATTCTCCCCGAAAAACAATGGACTCTTGGTCCCTTCAGAAAAACAGGACCTCCCGGCTTCCCGGAAGTATATCTCACCCCCGCTTAAAAAACCTTCCCATAGGCCTACGCCGAACTGTCAACCTCTGACCCTACAGGTCAAACACAATGAATGAATAAACAAGGGAAGACAACCCCTAATCAACCTGACATCGCAGGTAAAGACACAATTATACTTATGATACAAACATAAGCAAATAACTTGACAGATGACTCCGTCGAAAATGACAGCAACAGTAAGATAATTTTACCTTTCTAATACGGAACAGTCCGGACTCCTAGGATTCTAAATACACAGTCATAGTGGGATTCTATTCAAGAGTAATACCACAGAAACGCGTAAGAGGCATCTTAATCAAGTTGCCCAAACTATTTTTCTGAATAAGAAGTCTGTATCTCGCAAAAAATATTTGGGGTAGATTGTACATGTTATAATTCTATACTTTACGATATTACCATGTAAACGTTGGTGGTGGATGTCCAATTCATACGAGGCTGTAAACCTCAGTAAATAGTATGATGATTTCATGAACTACCACTGCAAGAGCTGGTGACTGCTTCATGCTGGTTTCTCATAGAACCAAAAGCAGAGGAAGCATCAAGTGCCTTGTGAAACAGGGAGTGGATGATGAAAGAAATAATATGCATAATTATTTTTGTAACCCTTTCAACAAGTGCATTTGATTATGTTAACATGTTTTGTATAAATGCAATGAGTGTTTTCCGCTCACTGGGATTAACATTAATGTTCAGAGAGAGTAATGTTCAGAGGCAGATGGGATGGTGGAATGAAAGGGAAGGGCACCTGATTTTCGTGTTAGGAGACCCAGCACCCAGGAGGGATATTTGTTTCTCACTCATTTCATGATACTAGTTTGTTGTACCAATTGGTGGTATTAGTCAGTGAAACAAACGTGTGGTACAAGTGGCCATTAGTCGAAGCTCGACACTATCATCATGTGTCTTGACGACGCTGGACCAGCTTCCTAATTACCCCGCCATACTGCATGGGAAGTGTTACCAATAACAAACTTAAATAGTGACGAGAAGAACCAGTCTAAAACTTACAAATAACTACATCGGCTGGAGCAGAAGCCAACCGACTCTTTATTGACAGCTAAATACACTTACGGAGCTGCCAAACTAATTCTTTCAATTTTGCTTGTTTTTTTTTTTTTGCAAAAAAAATAAAATAAAAAAAAAAACAACCTTTTACAACATCATCACCTGTGAGGAATAAATAAAGAAGATAATGTTTCCATCAGCACCTTTATTTATTTTAACTTTGTTAACCATTATTGACTATTAAATTTGTTAAATATATTCAAATCTAAAGTTGATTAATCACGTTTTTAGTCCTACTCATTTTAACTACATATAAACAGAGCTAACTCCGACTAGGCCGCGACCAAGTGGGTTGAAAAAGGAGAAGGGCGGCCTACATGAGTCCGTAATGAGGCTGTCCCTCCATCTTGCAAAGGCACAACTGGCCTTAAAACAACAGGTCTTAAAACATGATTAAGCGAAATACATGAGAGAAAACTGGACTGATTCTAAAGGCAACGAACTGGAACGGACTACGACTTATGCAACATAGAATACAAGAAGTATAAATGGGAAGGAAGAGGATCTGGAGGAAGATATGAGGAAAGCAAAACTAGAAATCCTGGCTTTACCGAAACAAAGAAAAAGGGACAAGAAGTATAAAAGAGTTATGGATCTCGATGGCGACACGCTGCTCTACAGTGGTGTTCCAACACCTGAAAAAGCTGAAGGGGGCGTGGGTTGCATTGTGGCAAAAAAACTAAAAGGATAGTATCAATGGCTGGAAAAGTAAAAGAAGGAGAGACAGTAGTCAGCCTTGTCATAGTGTATGGACCAAACGAAGTTGAGCGAGCAGAGGTCATGCTCGGAGATTTCTAGATAATATCTTAAAGGAGGCACTGACAACTTTTCAAATAACAATATGTATTAATTGCTATCATAAAGGCATATGTGTCCTGATTCAATTACAAAGTAACCAGGAATCACAATCAATTTTAATTACAAGTATATGTACAGACTTTATCAATATGAATATCGTAGTGACATTTATTATTAAAAATATCCTATGTGTGTCAGTTGTGTAGTAGTAATATGAGGTAATACTGGTTTTGTTTTGTTCAAGCTCTGTTGGTATTTGTCATCATGACTTCAATAGTTTGTCTTTTGGGACTATTATTGGAGATGTTCTCAGTTCCTGATATTAAGACAAGTAAATTCCCCTCTTAATGTTAATTTTATAAAGTCATTTCAAGATGAGGGGACATAATGTTGAGCTCAGCTGGCCAAGTTAGCTTATCTGGCGTGATGGCGGCAGGAAAGGACTCCTCTGCTCGAATTCTCCTCTGGGCTCTGGAGACACCTCACTGATAGCTAAAAGGACCAAGGAGTATGCTGTCCGACACTGGATTCAGCAAAGCTCTGACCAGGTGCTGCTCAGTACCATCAAGACCACGGTCCCTGAAATCAAGAAGGATGTACCTTCTACTTCATAACTAACTTAAACTCTCTTGTTACACTGATCACAACACAGCACAAACATTGAGTTCAGAGCATTAGGCCAACTGTCAGCTTCATTTGAAATACTTTATTCCAGTATTACCCTTCTTAATGGTTACTACGCCTCTGCAATTCCAGCATTATTTCTTTCTAGTCAATCATCTAGGTGTCAGTGTACTGTTTGGCCATTCCATGCCGTTTGACTTTTCTCCGACACCCTCTGTTCAGGCTGGAGCATTACAGGCTTTACCTCACGTTTGCCACTGAACTACACATATATATACAGGCATAAATCAACAATTCACATTCAATTTTCATTAAAAGATATTGAATGGTTCAAGCTTACCACAATTCATACGAATAAACACAGATACGTTGATTAGCAATGAATTCTGGCACAAACTGGCACAAATTCCCATCTGCTTATCTTCCAGGCTTTTATTGAGCCAAATATAAGCTGGCTTCAACGCACTGATGCTTTATCAAGCGTATTTAAACAAGTGGTTTCGAACTAACGCTCCCAAGTGTGTATATCAGCGAGTCTGACCAATGAGGCCCCGTTTCGACAAGTGTTTGAAAAAATGTTACCTTTCCCCGATCCCCCTAACAACCAAGATAGTATTTATAGCCCGACCAATCGTGGTTAGGCTTTCATTTGTTGCGCTCCAATCAATGGGAGTTTACATGGTAGGCTATTTATGTAACGTAAGGTTTTTTCAAACACGTTATAAAAAATTTTATGAGCAGAAATGATTTTGTGTTGTCAGGCATCCCCACTATTTTATTTTGGTTATAATTTATTAATTCCTGGACTATTTGCGTAACGTTTTACATATTATTTGTCAGCAAGCCCTAAGGAACCCAATTATCCAAATTTAAAAGAGCTACGTGGCTGCGTTCAAAATATGTATTTTCTACCTCCTGTTTCGAAGATGTGCTGTCTGGGTACTGTTATGTTTTCAACCGTAAACCCATCTAATGTTATCTTTTCTAATAAGAGTTTTTTATGATTTATAAACCTAACTCTGGGAAAGGGTAGTGTATTTTATCACTGTCCGTCTGAAAAAACAATTAGTGCATGTAGACTTACACGCGTGATGGCAGCATTTGTGTATCGCGCGACGCGTGTTGCATGCGTTCCTGATTTTCAGCCCTCCCCTCTCTCTTTATCCTTTTGTCCATCTGTTCGTTCGTTTTTGGTAACGCAGTGTAGAAAAAGACATGAATGGAATTTAAAATTTAGGTCAACTTGCATATTTCAAGGTTTTTCTTAGAAAGGCAGCACATTTTATTGTGTGTTTGGGAAACGCGTGTATGTTGCAGAAAGCCTATATTTAACGTGGAAACGTTACAATTTGCAGACGAAGCATAAAACAAAGGGGATTTCGAGTACTGTCATTGTGACAGCACTGTTCTTTACCATTCTTCTTCCTTTATTTATTATATGTATTTATTAGGCTTTATATTTACTTGATAATTTATATATGTGGATTAGAATATTCCACGACACCTCCCCTCTTAAAACAGACATTATATGTCAGTCCTTTATTCTATATTCACATAGAGAAATTTATTATTATTTCTGGGGTTTACGGTGATTCTCATCACACGGATGGCGGCTTAAAAAATCCGCTCCCAAATTGGTTTTTCCAGATATATACTCAATGCTAAAATTATATGGAGCCAGAAGCAAAGACCATCGGAGTAACCTAGAGTTCTCATGCTTAGCCTGTGCTAGAAACGATAAAGGTTTGTGATCTGTTTGCAACTTAAATGCCTTCCCATATAGATAAATATTGAATTTCTTTATTGCCCATATTACTGCAAGACATTCTTTTTCGCTAGTTGAGTAGTTGATTTCAGCTTTATTCAACTTTCTGCTAGCATATGCCACTGGGCTTAATTCCCCATCCAATGCATCTGATTTCTGTAGTAAAGTTGCACCTAACCCAATATTACTTGCATCCGTCCTTACTATGAATTCTTGACTTAAGTCAGGTAATTTCAAAATGGGTTTACTTGTGAGCTTTTCCTTCAATTCTTGGTAAGTCATTTCACATTGTGGTGTCCATGTAATGCGATCTGGATGTCCTTTACGTGTCAATTCCGTTAAAGGTGCACATATGGAATTAAAGTTTTTGATATACTTCTGGTAGAAACCACATAATGAGACAAAGGATCTCACGTCCTTCTTGGTTTGTGGTCTCGGGGCTTTCTGTAGTTTCTCTAAATTCTTTGGGTCAGGGGTCATGTTTCCCTGATAAACTGTGTGTCCCAAAAATTCCAATTCTTTACATCCAACGCAACATTTGGTTGGACGGGCTGTTAAATTTGCCTCCCTAAGTCGATCAAACAGCATGTTCAGAGAGTCAATGTGTTCCTCAAATGTTTCTGTTGCTATAAGGATATCATCCATAAAATTTGTTATACAGGGATTATTCAGAGGATCCAATAATTTTCTCATCATTCTAGAGAAGACACTAGGCGCATTCTTCAATCCAAATGGCAATCTATTAAACTCATAGTGTCCTTCTGAGGTACTAAAAGCTAGGTATGGTCTAACCTCAGGCTTTACTGGAATCTGATAGTATCCTTTACTCAGATCCACTTTTGAGAAATATTTAGCTTTATTTAGCCTGGCAAACAGCTGATTTGTATCCGGCAATGGATCCACCTGTCCTTCTGTAATAGCATTCAGTCTCCTGTAATCTATACAGAGTCTATGTTCTCCAGAGGGCTTCCTTAAAAGTACAACACCGGAACTATACGAAGACTCACTGTGCGAAATAATTCCTTCCTTCAACAGATAGTCTATCTCTTCCTTCAAAGCTTTCTCCTTAGCAAACGGAATCGAATATGGTTTCATACAGACAGGTGTGGGGTCTATCAGTTTCATATCATATTCCAATAGGTTTGTATGCCCTGGTCGGTCTGTTAACACCTCTGCATGATTATTTAGAACCTGTTGCACTCTCTTTTTCTGAGTTTTCGTTAAATGTGTACTGATTTTCACCTGTGCTGCTGTCTCACAGGGGTGTAATGGATATTCAAATGATGAAAGTGGTTCCTTTTTCATCTCCATGGCGATGGACAAGGTCAACAAGTGTGTCTCTTCCTGATGTTCTCTTTCCAAATATTTCTTCAGGAGATTCACATGATAGATTTTTTCTTTCCCCTTCTTATCTATCTTATAATTTGTTCTAGACACCTTCTCTAGAACTGTATATGGACCCTGCCATCCAATTTGTAACTTATTCTGACTCCCAGGCAAAAGAAGCAGTACTTTCTCTCCCACAGCCAAATTTCTGTCTTTCGCCTTCCTGTTATAATAGGCAGCATGTTTCTTCCTGGCTTGTTTCAAATTTTCATTGGCAATTTTCCAACCAGTTTTTAAACGAGTGGTCAGCTCATTCACATATTGATATGAAGATGTAATGTTTTCCTCTGCCTTTTCATCAGTCCACGTTCTTAACAAAGCTACATATGGACCTTTAATTGTGTGGACCTATTTGTCCATGCACCGGTATGGTCTCTTCCACTCGAAGCTTTATAGTGATGATTTTTTTCCTCCCAGAATTATCATTCACAAAACGACCGCTACCAATTTTTCTTTTGGGGCTGTCTCCCCACTTAAAATTCTTGATGAGAGATTTCCTCTCTACATCCTCTTCCTCCAGTTTGTTTAAGTCCGATTGAGGGATTGTCGGCTTATCCTGGGGTAAGACATCCTTTTGCACTCTCCGCATAGTGGCCATTGTAAAACAGTTAAGTGAAGCTTGTCCGTGAAAAGGGGCTTCCCATTCCATTTGGTCCACTTTATCAAATCTATTTTTCTTTTTATTATCAGGCCTAATTTTTCCCCATGGCGTGTCCAGGTCCTGATCCATGTTGCCACTTGTGGGTGTTCCCTCATGTGCTATGCTACACCTTTCTACAAAATTCTCAATGTCCCATCTTGCTTTGGGCCAATAATAATTGTGAGCCACCTTTTGAATGATGGTACCTATCTTCTCATGGTCCCCATCTGGTTTCACATGTAGGCTCCTTATTAATTCTGTCCTGTATCTTTTTGGAAGAACCAGCTGTCCGTGACCTTTGGATCTAGCTCCAGTCTTCCTATACATCAACTTGTTTTTCATGTAAAAATCTCCCTTGCCTGGAGTTGTATGACAAGTTGACAATTTTCTGAAACAAGGCTTGAGTGTTTTATCCCCAGCCTGTGCCTTCCTCATCTCTTCTGGAGTGGTATCCAACATAATATCCTCCTCCTGTCTTGAGATCGACCTGACCTGAAGGGTTGCCATATACACAGGTTTCCTTCTGCAACGGTCAGTGTCATGATTGTTCATCTTACAATTTTTACACCACCTTTTTCCTTGGTTGAAAGATTTTCTTTCATCATATTTCCTTTCATCGAATTGTGGGAATTTATTTTTATGTTCATACCGTGGCCTATCAAATTGGTGCTTACCTTTATTTTGATCCTTAGGATCAAATTTATTAAAGTTCTGTGGTGCCCTAAAGTTGTCCACCTGTTTCTTTTTATTACCTGTTACCTCTGCTTGAGCTGCTTGATACCTTTCAGCAACATTTAGCAACTCATCCAGCCTCTCTGCACCTTGTTCCATGAGAAACTTTCTCAGGTCTGGAGCCATGGACTCTCTTAGTTGCTCTATAAGGACCATTTCCTTAAGATCTTGGGTTTTCCCCAGAGAAGTCCATTTCTCCAAGTATGTCTCTATTCGTGCAGAGAACTGGTGATAGGTTTCACCTGACAGTAGTTTAGCATTCCTAAATTTTTTCCTATAAAATTCAGCATTCTTTTCATACCTTAACAAAAGAGCCTGCTTTAGCATGTCATAATTTTCCTGATCACCTCTGCTCATTTTTGCAAAAACTTCATAAGCTGCCCCACGAAGTCCCTGAGATAACTTTAAGCTCCACCTTTCTCTCTCTAACCCATACGTGGTAGCTAATAGCTCATACCTATTTAGGTAGCTCTCAATATCATCGTCTTTCTCAACAAAATGATCTAAATGAAAATTCATAGCTGAGGTTGAGGCTCCCTGAGTAACCGTAGCATCAGAGGCAAAGGGGCTGGCACCATTTTCAGGAGCATGGCCTTGAAACTCAAACTCCCTTAGTCGTAACTCATGTTCCCTTTGTAATCTCTTCTCCTCCTTTTCTGCTTCCCTCTCTGCAGTCAATCTTCTTTCTTCTGCAGCTACTTTCTTCTCTTCTCTTTCTGCAGCTAATCTTTTGTCTTCTCTTTCTGCTTCCAATTTCTTAGCCTCAGCCTCAATCTGCAACCTCTTAGTCTCAGCCTCAGCCTCAAACTGTAACTTCTTAATTTCCTTGTCAGCCTCTAACTTTCTTTCGGCTTCAAACCTTCTTTCTTCACGTTCAATAAATTTGTCACATTCCGTCGTGACATAGGCAACCATAACTTGCCCATCTAATCCTAACTCTTTTGCAGTCTGAACCGCAGCAGATCGAAATTTGGCCAGGTCCGCCATTGTCTATCAGGTAACTTTATATAATGTCTAACCAACAATTCAATCTCTAATGGACAACACAGGCACCGTGAGCTCAACCTTATTTAATTCCACCCAAGGATACCTTTTAATTCTTATATTCCCTGAAGTGAATTACCCCCAATATTTTTAATAGTTAAAGATTCAAAATCCCAAGAGCGAGACCCCAATATATGTGGTGAAGTGGGATGTTATAAATATTTATAGGGGACTTAGTGTACTGACTGAGATCAGCTGTGAAGGTATATATATCTAATAAGAGTAGTGTAATATATATAACCTTACTTGCTACCACATATCTATATATCTCAGTCAGAATTATTCTGGAATAGTGTGATGACTACGTTATGTGTCTAGGGTATGTGTATGATGAAGTGTAAGTCACAACAACAGACAGATAAACAATTTAATTTAATCCACTACACTTGACAACACGGTGACACTCACATACATATAACACTCTATGAGAATATCTTAAAGGAGGCACTGACAACTTTTCAAATAACAATATGTATTAATTGCTATCATAAAGGCATATGTGTCCTGATTCAATTACAAAGTAACCAGGAATCACAATCAATTTTAATTACAAGTATATGTACAGACTTTATCAATATGAATATCGTAGTGACATTTATTATTAAAAATATCCTATGTGTGTCAGTTGTGTAGTAGTAATATGAGGTAATACTGGTTTTGTTTTGTTCAAGCTCTGTTGGTATTTGTCATCATGACTTCAATAGTTTGTCTTTTGGGACTATTATTGGAGATGTTCTCAGTTCCTGATATTAAGACAAGTAAATTCCCCTCTTAATGTTAATTTTTATAAAGTCATTTCAAGATGAGGGGACATAATGTTGAGCTCAGCTGGCCAAGTTAGCTTATCTGGCGTGATGGCGGCAGGAAAGGACTCCTCTGCTCGAATTCTCCTCTGGGCTCAGGAGACACCTCACTGATAGCTAAAAAGACCAAGGAGTATGCTGTCCGACTCTGGATTCAGCAAAGCTCTGACCAGGTGCTGCTCACTACCATCAAGACCACGGTCCCTGAAATCAAGAAGGATGTACCTTCTACTTCATAACTAACTTAAACTCTCTTGTTACACTGATCGCAACACAGCACAAACATTGAGTTCAGAGCATTAGGCCAACTGTCAGCTTCATTTGAAATACTTTATTCCAGTATTACCCTTCTTAATGGTTACTACGCCTCTGCAATTCCAGCATTATTTCTTTCTAGTCAATCATCTAGGTGTCAGTGTACTGTTTGGCCATTCCATGCCGTTTTACTTTTCTCCGACACCCTCTGTTCAGGCTGGAGCATTACAGGCTTTACCTCACGTTTGCCACTGAACTACACATATATATACAGGCATAAATCAACAATTCACATTCAATTTTCATTAAAAGATATTGAATGGTTCAAGCTTACCACAATTTCATGGAAATAAACACAGATACGTTGATTAGCAATGAATTCTGGCACAAACTGGCACAAATTCCCATCTGCTTATCTTCCAGGCTTTTATTGAGCCAAATATAAGCTGGCTTCAACGCACTGATGCTTTATCAAGCGTATTTAAACAAGTGGTTTCGAACTAACGCTCCCAAGTGTGTATATCAGCGAGTCTGACCAATGAGCCCCGTTTCGACAAGTGTTTGAAAAAATTTTACCTTTCCCCGTTTCCCCTGACAACGAAAGATAGTATTTATAGTCCGACCAATCGTGGTTAGGCTTTCATTTGTTGCGCTCCAATCAATTGGGAGTTTACATGGTAGGCTATTTATGTAACGTAAGGTTTTTTCAAACACGTTAAAAAAAAATTTTATGAGCAGAAATGATTTTGTGTTGTCAGGCATCCCCACTATTTTATTTTGGTTATAATTTATTAATTCCTGGACTATTTGCGTAACGTTTTACATATTATTTGTCAGCAAGCCCTAAGGAACCCAATTATCCAAATTTAAAAGAGCTACGTGGCTGCGTTCAAAATATGTATTTTCTACCTCCTGTTTCGAAGATGTGATGTCTGGGTACTGTTATGTTTTCAACCGTAAACCCATCTAATGTTATCTTTTCTAATAAGCGTTTTTCAGGATTTATAAACCTAACTCTGGGAAAGGGTAGTGTATTTTATCACTGTCCGTCTGAAAAACAATTAGTGCATGTAGACTTACACGCGTGATGGCAGCATTTGTGTATCGCGCGACGCGTGTTGCATGCGTTCCTGATTTTCAGCCCTCCCCTCTCTCTTTATCCTTTTGTCCATCTGTTCGTTCATTTTGGTAACGCAGTGTAGAAAAAGACATGAATGGAATTTAAAATTTAGGTCAACTTGCATATTTCAAGGTTTTTCTTAGAAAGGCAGCACATTTTATTGTGTGTTTGGGAAACGCGTGTATGTTGCAGAAAGCCTTTATTTAACGTGGAAACGGTACAATTGCAGACGAAGCATAAAACAAAGGGGATTTCGAGTACTGTCATTGTGACAGCACTGTTCTTTACCATTCTTCTTCGTTTATTTATTATATGTATTTATTAGGCTTTATATTTACTTGATAATTTATATATGTGGATTAGAATATTCCACGACAATCACTACTTGCTAACAATTAAAAGAACAAACTAAAAGAGCTGCTCGGCCTAAGAACTGCCTAACATCACGCAAGGAACTAAGTAAACGAACAGCAGGAGAAATTAGCATTAGGTTCTACAAGCCGAGAGAGCCAGAAGTTAAAACGAGATATCAGTGGCGTATTGCTACAGCAGTGAGATACAAAGAAGAACATCCTGGTGACATGGAAACCCTCTGGCTTAAATTCAATGACATCGTAAAGACAGCAGCAGCAAAAGCATGTGGTGAAGTCCGACTTGAGAACAAGAGAAAGAGGACATCCTGGTGAACAGAGGAAGTTAAAGAGAAAACAAGAGAAGAAAAAGCATGGAAACATTACTTAGGAGCTAAAAACACAGCAGAAAAAAACAGAGAAATATAGAGAATACGTGATACTCAGAAAAGAAGCAAGAAGCAAATATATAAATTTAAAAATAATATGGTATGAAATCAGTTTTACAAGTAAACGGTACACCTGAAACAAGGGACGTTTCGGGTTTTATCCTTCGTCAGCCACAGTTACGAACAGGTGACAAGGACAAGAACTACATTAAGGTACTACAGAAATATATGATGATGAGGAAAACGCAAAATGAGCGATACAAGCAGATGAAACAACGGTGATGAGCGAAACGATAACAGTAATAATGCAAGAAAATCGTAAAACCAGAAAGACATGTCGAGACAAGACAGTAAATAATCGACGAAGCAAAGACAGATATGAACAACACAATTAAAACAAGTAAAAAATCACTTAGCTGGATCCAAGAAAGAAACATTCAAGATGGCTGAAACAATGAGGCGTCATGCGGAAGTGACGTATGAGCTAGTGACGGCTAAGAAAAGATAATTGAGGAAACGAAATGAACCAAAGCAAAAACAAGGATAGATAGGAAAATAACAACAGAAGAAATAAAGTGTAAAACAGAGACAGAAGCCATCAGAATTATGCAAAATGATGCTGGACATTCAAGCCAGCAGGAGATAAAACGCCCATTTGAAAAATGAGACGATTCTCCAATGAGAAGCGAGTTCGGTCGTCGCAGGAACATGACAGGAGGGCAGTGACATGAATGTCAGAGTTACCTGAATGGTCATGGCTATTGAAGTGAAGGGCCACCGGTAAATGTTTGCCATGATGAATGTCATTCAAGTGCTCACGAAACCTGTCTGCCAGACGCCTGCCAGTTTCACTAATATAGGTAATGCCACACCTCTTGCAGATGATCGCATAAATCAGGTTTCTGGATTCGCATGTGAAAAACTCCCCAATGGCAAATTTACCGTTCGGAAAAGAGACTGACTGCGTTTGGAGTACAAAAAGACAGGTCTTACATATACGGAGCAGAGAAAGGAGACTGACTGCGTTTGGAGTACAAAAGGACAGGTCTTACATATACGGTAGTGTCGTCGACCAGGGACTGGCGGCTCCTGAGTCGACCCAGCTCTAATAGGTACCTCCAAAATCGGCGAGTATCTGCCTGAATGGCGAGGGACACCTGTCTTCATAGAAGAAAAAAGGGATACACACATAAAATCAATGTCAGGTTAGACATTAATCGTAACCTGAGATTTTGCCTCGAGTATTAGCGGGCGTACAAAAAAAAAACATATACGGCGTTGGCATGGTTTAGTACCAAAGTGAGAAGGACTAGTTTGTCTCAAGCGACTGTGCACAAGAATATCTCTAAAACTCTTATCCTTACGATATGCCAACAAAAGGGTATCACGGAACAACTCTCTGGTATCAGGATCGAGGGGAGAATAGGCAAATGACGAAACAGAATTAATTTTTTTCACCGCCAAACAATGAGAGTGAAAAGTTAAGACAAGTTTGAGTCTGTCAGATGTAGTAGTAGGTTTAGCAGTAAGTGCAACCTGACGAGTAACATGACTAATGCGTTTAAGGGCATCAGATAAAACTCTTTCAGGATAGTGACGTCGGCGAAAAAAATAGAGCATTTCTTGAGCTCGTTCACGGATGTCCTCTTCATCGTGACATATCCGACGTAAGCGTAGAAGTTGAGAGTAGGGAATGGAATCTTTACAGCTGAAAGGGTGAGAAGAGGTGTAAAGAAGGAAACAATGAGCATCAGTAGTTTATAAAAGACAGAGGTAGTATGGCCAGTAAGAGTAATATTGACAGTCTCCCTCAGCAAATGCCGAAAGGTATGAATGCTAACTGTTCTTCCTGCACGCCGTTTGTCAGTCGTGCAATATTTTATAACTCTCATTCACTCCGGCAGTATCTTTACATTTCTTTATTGTTCTCACTCATCGCCCCTCACTCATCGTCATATTTTATGCCCTACATTCTTTGTGATGTGACTACACCCCAGACATGTTTACGTTCCGTCAGGTGAACTGTGGCGTTATCGTAACAATACCCGGTCATTATCACAGATCAGCGGTAATACGTTAATCTCTTTGATTCGCCGGCCACCGTTGATAGGGGACGATCCTCGTTTGACACAATATGGTCTCGTATGAGGATGAATAGGAAGCCAATATTGTCCGTCTGAGAAATCAGTCTGAGGGATTCATACCCACACGGGATAATTAGATTATCGTATCCGCTGGCTCCTATCTGTATCATTATTACATATAAATCTGTCTGGGAAGACAATCTTGACAGAAGGCCTTTAGACAGGTAATCAGTGCACAGATTTGTTTGTTTACACAAGATGCCACCAGAAATACCACGGAATATTGAAAGAGGTCAAGTGATGGAATATTAAAATGTAATATTTTAAAACACGCGGGGGAGATTATGAATTTAAACAACTCAACTCAGATAGTGCTAAAAAGCTTGCCATTGGTTTGATTAGAGAGCCGGAATATACTTTGTTTCTCATTGGCAAGTTTGCAGGGAAGTACAATCTGGGATTTTGAACTGAGAATGAGAGATATAATCTACCGAAACCAGAGACACAGATCACAGACTGCATCGCATCGTCAAATGATAAACTCACAGAAGCCAGTGAGACATGAGACTAAGAATTCCATAATTGTATCTGACAGATCGAGTTTTTGGGCAACTTTGGAAATTATAAGTAAGCCCAAATACGTAAATATAAGACTGGAAACTCAAGGGATTAGGACTAAATATCAAGACTGGAAACCTAGGAATTGGATCACCTGTCAAAAAGGAATATTTCCAGTCCAAGTGATTCACAGAACACACATAATAAGAGAAATTTCTCCGGCCAAGTCATTCGAGAGCATATAACCTAAATTGCTCGTGTCTATTATAACCTGTTTGAGGAGATTGTAGATTCCCACATTGTTGGGGTAAGTATAACATTTATTTTAAAAATGTGAATTTGACATGTTTCTTGCTTAACTGTGTATAAATGAGGCTGGCAACCTCAGCATATGAAAATATTTTATTCATGAACCACTACATCAAGCGCTGGTGATTGTTTCTGGCTAGTCGTACGGAAAACCGACAGCAGAGGTGACCCCAGATTCCGACTGGAGTAGTGATTGGTGATGATTATATCACATGTGCCTCAAGTGTATCATATCTTTTTGTGAGATGTATGTAGCTTGTTAATGTTAGTTCAGGCACAAATCATTATTTGCGCTGTCCAGATACACTTTCCCAGTTTATTACCCAGGAGCGTAATGGTGATTTTAATCATCTTCCTTGAGATACGCTGTGTACTCAAGAAATTAATTCTTCTGAGAGATTAACATTGGCGGGTGGACAGCGAGAGGATGCGCCTGTTAAGCTTCCAACTCAGTGTACTTAGCAGATTCATTTGTTCTTTCTATTTTGTCTAAAACGTTCGTGGTTACAAGCTATCAGACTGTTTGAAGTACTGAAGTTCCTACCCCGCTAGTGTGAGAGAAGAGCATCAACACTGACCGCCTATATTAGATGAGTTTTGTGGAAAGGTGCACTCATTACCAAAAAGAAGTGATGGAAACCACGGCGATAGGTCTCACCTAGATCAGTTAAGTCCTGATTTAAGGCATTAGCAAAACTGACTTTTATCACTCCCCTATTGTCTCTATGATGATGCTTTCATCTAAAATTTCACCAATTTTTCCATATTTATTTTAACCTGTTAAAGACTAGTTCACTATTAAATTTGTTACAAGTTATTTTAAAAGTAAACAATTAATGTTGATTCAGTTTTTACATGTAGACATATATGTATCTCTAAACAGAGCTTTACCATTAAAAGAGAAAATTCGCTGAATTAACTCAGCTGGGGGCTTGGACGGGCTAAAACCATTGCTTAAATATTTCACAAGAGGCGACGGATGAGATATAAGTTAACAATGTTCGGCCCAGTGCAACATTGTTTCTTGACTTCTGAAAAGATCTTGTGAACACTGCCTTAATGTAGAAGCGTCATTACCCTTCTATCTACATCTCTGCCAAGAGTAATCTTGTGCGACGGTAGACACATCTGACGACCCATTTAGATATTCTTGAGTTTTGGCCACTGTTGGACCACTACTGCAAAGCAGGGGAGGCAATCCGTGACAGTATATACGCCTGATGCATCCTTTATCACGTCCGTCCCTACCATCCCACGCTTAATGGCAAACTCCAGCAATCTCCGCCTTCATGATTCAACGAAAGCAGTGTCATTCTCTAACAGGCGATCACTAACTGCTAAAAAATCCTATAATGTGACATCATCCGATGATGTAAAATATCATCGCTTCTGTTATATAAATAATTTTATTTTACATTGTTAACCAATAAGTGATTATTAAACTTGTTTATTTGTAACTATTAATCTATAGTTGGATTAATCACAATTGAGTTAATTGCACCCGTATGATTCATATTGTTTTACAAACATACACATCTAGAGCTGTTACAGTAATACAAGTAGTTGCTGAATCACCTTCAGCTAGGGGCTCGGAAATTTCGAGTCATATATTTCCTCACAGAAGGAACGGACGAATAAAAAAAGTTCATGATGCCTCAGACGATCTCACTTGATATACCGGTACTTGCTTTTCTTAAAAGCCCCGTGAGGCTCCCTTAAACAGAAGCTTCGTTTATCTATTTATCTCTGTCAAAAGTAACCTAAAGCGAAGGTTGCTACCTTTGAAGATCCTCATTTCTATACTCTAAGTTTGGCCAGTAATGGACCACATTGCAGAGCTGTGGAGACCATAGCATTACAAACCCTTGACATACCCAGCTTAATAATTTCGCATTTTACCGCACCCAGAAACATAAATAAATGCACAAACAAATAAATAAACAATTTTAACTTTCACGTCAGCCCTAATTCATTCAAACTTCTATGTCTTTGATCTTATCGGACTTTGTCAGTTAGGTGTTAACTTGCTTTTGGTTATTTTTTTTTTTAAATTATTCAATTTAATCAACAGTGCAGTTTATTTAGTCTGCATTTTTTGTTTTATTTAATTTTATTATTTAATTTTTATCAACAGTGCAGTTTATTTAGTCTGCATTTATTTATTTTTAAGTTGTGCGTGCATAAATATATATTATACATATACCATCACCAACCATTTTATGTTTGGACTTGCGCCCTAATATAACCGACTAGGTTTAACGGGACGCGCCTCGCCAAAACGACGCAAAATTTCATTTAAAGAAAAAGTATCTACCAGCGATAATAACGAAAAAATAAATAAATGCAAAACAAACGTATGTATGCAAGCAATAATAACTTACTGCAGTCCGTATGATTTAAAAAAATAAAAATATTCATAATGCGTTTCTATAGTATTCATTAGTATTGTTTCAATTTTTTTATTTTAAGGTAAATGTTCACAAGTTGCTGTAGTAGGATGTACATTATGGATTATGGTTCGGCCATTCCCGGGAGTTTTGTGACTTTGCATGTGCGTATATCCAAGTCAAGGGAACAAATTAACCAGACCCGAGACAATAGCTTTTATTAATAAAAATCGTTTAATTTAATAGATATGTTAAACGTATATCTTTTTCTCGATTATTTACATGTAGGTGTTTTCGTTTTGTTTTTTTTTGATGGTTTTTTGAAAGTGGATAAATCATGAAACAATTCCCTATTAGTCGACCAAGTTTAAGTCAGTTCGGGTACAAAAGTAGTGTAAATATATTTCAATCTGTTTTCTAATTATAGTTTGACGAAAGTAAGTAAATGAATGAAGCTCTGATTTGCAGTGTAGCCGATAAAATATATCAAGCTCTTCTTAAAAAAGTCGCGACGAAAGAAGACAATTATGACTCCCTACTCATGCACCCACATTATGATTAACGGTAGATTGAGACATGCATTACAAGATGTGAAGATAAGAAGAGGTGCGGATGTGGGAAGTGATCACCATTTAGTAGTAGCAAAACTGAAACTAAGAACGGCTGGACCAGCTGTGACTACCCAGAAATAGTTTGACATCAGCAAATTGAAGGACCCACTTACCATAAAAGCTTTTGCGGCTGATATAAAGAAGCGATATCAATTTGCCAAAAGTCAGAAATAAAAATGGATGATATAGACCAGAAATTCAACACCATTTCAACAATATATAAGGAAAGCAGCAAATCATGCTTGGGATTCCAGGAAAGGAAGAAGCAAGACTGGATAACACCAGAAACATTAAACACCATAACGATGAGAAATTCAATGAAAAGAAAGAAAACAGAAGCGAAGTCCCCAGGTTAAAGCAACTATATACAGTCAGCTAGACAAGGAAGTTAAACGCCAAACCCGAGCCAAAAAAAGAAATTTCCTAGACGATCTTGCAAGACAGGCAGAAGAGGCAGCACTGAGAAATGAACAAAGCACAGTATACAAAATAACTAAAATCATCAGCGGAAAACGAGGTGCTAACAATATTACATTAGTAAGAGATAAGCAAGGAAATCTCATCACGACAGCAGAGGGACAGGAAACAAGATGGGCAGAGCATTTCAGAGAAAGTGTGAACAAGGAACCATCAGAGACACAATTGAATGTTCTAGATGTTAATACAGACATTCCACGAAAAGAAGAAATCATCACAGCAATCAAAGTGTTAAAGAATGGAAAAGCTCCTGGCCATGACAAGTTAAATGCAGAGCTATTTAAGACATACCCTGAGCTAGCAGCAGAACTATTAGAACCACTATTTGCACAAGTCTGGACAACAGGGACAACACCAACGGAGTGGAAAACAAAATGGAATAAAAGAACAGAAGATTGTCAAATTGCTTGAAAAGGCTTTTGACAGTATACATAGGGACAGTTTATGGAAAATACTGAGGGCTTATGGAATTCCAAGCTGCATAGAGTTAATCATAAAAAGCCTCTATGCCACCTTTAAGTGTAGCGTTGGGCAGAGCAACCTAACCTTTGAGGTGAAGACAGGATTACGACAGGGATGCCCCTTATCAACCACTCTATTTTTAACATTCATGGACTGGGAGAAGCGCCAGACAACAGAGAGCAGTCCAAGAGGAATAAGATGGAGTACATTTTCTACATTGGAAGATCTGAAATATGCAGAAGACATTGCTCTACTAGCACATTCACATCAACACATCCAGGAAAAACGGATAGACTTAATAAGTATAGCCAGCAGATGGGCATGAACATCAATCTAAAGAAGACAGAGGTCATGACGCTCAATGTGAGCAACCCTGAGCCCATATTAGTAAGCAATCAGCAACTGGAACAGACAGACACCTTCACTTACCTAGGATGCATAGTAACACCAGACGGCGGAGCAAGCAAAGACATCAACAACAGAATGAACAAAGCAGAAATAACATTTTTTAGTCTAAACAACATCTGGAAGTTTGCTCAGTACAGCACAAGCACAGACTAAAGATTATATCAGAGCTGTGTGCTTTCTGTGCTTGTCTATGGCGCGGAATGCTGGAGAGTTACAGTGAAGGAAATGTCGAAATTGTCCTCTTTTCACAAAACATGCCTAATAAAGATTCTCCGAATCTTTTGGCCGAATACCATCACTAACCAAGATCTGCTTACTCTGAGCAAGCAAGAGGACAACCACACCATCAAAGTTGGCAGACGCTGGAGTTGGGTTGGCCATGTCCTCAGGAGAGACCCGATGCCATCATACGAACAGCTATGCTATTGACCCCTGAAGACAACGAAAGAACTGCCGACCAAAAACAACTTGGTGGAGAACTGTGGAAGCCGAGATGCAAAGAATGAATCAGAGTTGGGGCACTGTACGAAGGATGGCCACCGACAGAACAAAGTGGAATCAAATTGTTGTTGCCCTACAAGACGCCACCAGGCGTGCTGGCCACTGACTGCTTTTACGGTCAGCGGCCAAGGATCAAAGAAGAAGACTCATGCACCTCCACAATTCAGAGAGCGTAAAGAAGAAAAGACAATTTCCTCTTATGTTTAAAACTTTATTACATTCTTTTCGCAGAAGACTTAAAGAGCAGAGTATTTGGCAAAATCTTGTCATCGTCAATTATAACAAAGTAGTTTGAAGAAGTGGAAGAAACAAACGAAAATTATGATAATTTGTCAATGGGAATTGCCATAGAAGATGAACTAAACTTGGATTGTATACACTGAATCAAAGAAATCAGAAAATACTTCAATATCTAAATACCCGGATAAAAGTAGTTTCAACTTTATACGAACTGATAATATGTATATCTGTAGAGCCCTTTTCGTAGACCTCTACAGTCCTTTACAGATGAAGGTAGTCTCATATTATTAATATGTGGTCCTACCTCTGTAATAAACTTTACGCACCGACTTACATGATAGTAAGTATTATTGGTGAGTTTGATTTCATTAGCGCACGGTTGTGCACTAATGCGAATAGGGGGTTATCCCGTCCGCACGTGTATCTAGACAGTCAGTTGACGTCATGTATGGGTTTGAGAAGCGAGAATCCCAAGTTCTACTAATGAAGCTTTGGGAGTTCGAAACCCGTGTTTTGAGTAAAGTATTTATGTTTAGACCCGGCCCTGCGGATTAGCAGTCGTAGCCGGTAGTCGTCCACGTAAGTGTCGATTCGTTGGAAGAACCAAGTATGTAATTATTATAATAATAATGATTGTTCTCCAAAGTCGTGAGTATCTAGTCCATGACAGGTAACTAGCCTGTACCGAAATGGATTCACAGCTGAAGATATATTTTATATGCCAGTAAATGCCTACCAAAGGGATCGTCGGTAACTACCGTGGATCTCCGTTGTATATATAATATTGGGAGGCCGTTGGGTCAGTCACGGCTAATCCAAGAGGTAATTCAAGTATCAATGCCTAATTAACTTTACATGCCTAGAATATATCTAGTAGGAACCTGCACCTACGTTCGACTATGATTAGTTAATGAGGACTTCTTTACAAATGAACATATTCAAGATCGGGATCTTAGATACTACCAAGTATAATGAGAATCTCCTGTCCTTGAGGAAAGGTCAACCGTGATTAATATAACCTTGTACTTAACTACTTCATGACCTTTATGACTATTGATGTATTAACTCAGAGACCTGGTCAGAATTTGCTTGAGGATTCTTCTGAGACTATTTATTTGAATTTTTATTGAGGACATACGTCCACTATTATCATGTTGAATTACCTAGTAACCGTCAACGTTGAATGTCTCGTCCCGTATTAATGTGATGTCAATAAACAATGTATCAATTTTCAAGTAACGAGTTTGACTACAACAGTATTGGCACTTGTTGATGTGCCTACGTTGAGTTTTCATCTTACTGCATCAAGATTAAATATATTCGCGAAATCAGCACGATTCAGTAGTCATGCAGAGACACCCATTGACATTGACACAAGAACACAAGCAGTCCCAACAATATAGCAGCTTCAACAATATGGCAGCGCAGTGTGCTCTGAAAATATCCAGTTTTCAGTAGCGGAATCGAACTCAAGTCTACATTCAAACTCGGTTGAATAGAAGTATGCTGTCTTTCAAGGCGACAACATCCTGGACCTTGCAGCACTTTTAACGGGCATCCTATGTCAAGGACAACCCAGGGACTTTAACTGTCAAGTTTCAACATTGGACTCCGTCATTACAGTACTTCAAGTAGATGACTCAAACATGCAGTCCCGGATGCGAGGGATATCCTTGTTTTTTTAGCCGGTTGAGATAAGTAAAAACGTCGTGTTGTTATTACACCGTTTTACGTTTAGCTGTGCCTTGGCTTAGTAATATGTTCACTACTTTTTATTCATGTTTTATGTTCCATGTTCTATGTGTTTACGTGGGAGGTTGGGAATGGCGACTTAGGACGGAAAAATATCAGTTTCACCACAGGTCCGTCTTGAGTGTTCTATAGAAATTGTTTTGCAGACTTCCCTCAGTGGAATGTTCCTATGCGTGAGCATAGAAGGATCTTTGGTCCACTGTGTCTGGTAGTCAGTGACACCTGACTGTTTTAGTTGTACCGTCAAGTTTTAATTGTTGTTCTCGTAGTTATTTTTATTCGTACTTTATTTTTATAATGTATCTTGTATGTGATTATGCGTCTTTCTCACCTGACTTTCGCTGAGTTTTTTACAAAACATATGTTTTTACACTGTCTTGTCAATTGTATTCTTTAGTATTTGATCGCAGTTATCATCGTAATTCTTTACGATATTCCATTTTAGTTTCACATTTTATTTTTATAGGATTTCTGCGACTGTTTTCATTTGTCTTTGATTATCGGGTCTTGTCAGCATTGTACTATTGTCTGTCACGTTATTGCTTTCATAACATTTGTGGTAAAGTGGGATGATATAAATATTTATAGGGGACTTAGTGTACTGACTGAGATCAGCTGTGAAGGTATCTGTATCTAATAGGTATAGTGTTTTACAGATAACCTTACTTGCTACCACATTTATACCTCAGTCAGAATTATTCTAGAATATTGTGGTGACTACGTTGAATGTCTAGGGTATGTATATGATGAAGTGTAAGTCACAACAACAACAGACAGATAAACAATTTAATTTATTCCACAACACTTTACAACACTGTGACACTCACACACATTTAACACTCTGTAAGACTATCTTAAATGAGTCACTGGTAAAGTTTCAAATATAGATGTATTATTTACTTTCACTAATATATATCCTGATTCAACTACAAAGTGAACCAGGAATCACAATCAAATGTAATCACAATTTATATGTACATAATTTATAAATATGAACCTTGTAGTGACATATTTTATTAATATTATCCTATGTGTGTCAGTTGTGTAGTAGTATTATGAGGTAATACTGGTGTTGGTTTTCAAGCTATGTTGTTATTTGTCATCATGACTTCAAGTGTTTGTTTATCTTGGCAATAGTATGGGGAAAAGTTCATAGTTCCTATCAATTTACACAATGTATTTTCCCTCTGTTTTATTATAATGTCAATTTTAGAGGGGGACACATAATGTTGAGCTCCTCTGGACCCAGGAAGTATGCTGTTCAACTAATTTCAATTTAGGGACCACGGTCCTTGATGTACCTCCTATTTCAGAACTAATTTATAATCTATTTCCAGACTGAACACAATACATAACAAACACTGAGTTCAGAGCGGTAGGCCAACTGCTATTTTCATCTGAAACACTTTACACCAGTATACTCCTCCCTAATGGTTACTACGCCCTGCAATTCCAGCATTAGTTCCTTCTAGTCAATAAGATAGGTGTCAGTGTACTGTTAGGCAATTCCATGCAATTTTACTTTTCTCAGACACGTTCTGTTCAGGTTGGAGCAATATCTAGGCTTTGCCTCATGGTTGCTACTGAACTACACTTATATACATACATAAATTATCAATTTACATTCAATTTTCATTAAAAAGATATCAAATAGTTCAATCTTACCACAATTCATGGAAATAATACACAATTACGTTGACTGGCAATGAATATGGCACAAATTCCGACCTGCCGCTGTCTCCGGCTTTTATTTAGAAAAATATAAGCTGAATCTCAACGCACTGTTGCTTTAGAAAGTTTATTTGAAAATGTGGTGCTGAACTGACGCTTCTAATTGACTATATTGGCGGGTCTAACCAATCGTGCCATGTTTACACAAGCGTTTGAAAAAAAGTATCCTTCCTTCCGTCTCCCCTAACAACAAAAATAGTATTTGTAGCCCGACTAATCGTGTTTAGCCTTACATGTACTTCTATCCAATCAAAAAGGATTTAACATGGGGACCTATTTCCCGTACAATGGTGGTTTCAAAATCTGCCACTGAGCGATTCTGATTTTGGTGTTGTCTGACACCCTCACTATTTCTTTTGGCTATAATTTGTTAATTCCTAGACTATTTGCGTAACCCTTAACATATTATTTGCCAGCAAGTCCTAAGGAACCCAAATATACAAATTTAAGGGAGCTAAGTGGCTGCGTTCACAATATGTATTTTCTAGGATAGTCGTGTAGTTGTTTTTTTTAATGTTTAGAACCGCCACCTGTTCTGCTGTACTGTCAGACTAATGTCAGGATTTTAGACATAAAACAGTAGAATGTCATGTTTCCTAATAAGCGTTTTGTAAGTTTTTAAACCTGACTCTCGTATGGGTAGTGTTTTTTATCACTGTCGATTTGGAAAAAAGTTAGTGCATGTGGCCTTACACGCGTGATGGCAGTAATTGTATAGCGAGACGCGTGTTAGTGTTGCATGCGTTCCGGCTTTCCGCCCTCCCTTTCTTTCTATCCTAAGTTCATCTGTCTTTCGTTTATGTTAACGTAGTGTAATTAATGTTAGTATTAATTTAGGTCATTAATCAGCTTGCGTATCCCAAGGTTTTTCTTAGAAAGGCAGTACACGTTTTATTGTGTTGTGGAAACGCGTGTATGCTGCAGTAGGCTTTAATATCAACGTGAAAGCGTGAGAATATGCAGACGAAGCAAAAAAAATGGGGATCTCGAGTACAGTCATTGTGACAGCACTGTTCTTTACCATTCTTCTTTCCTTTTATTGAATTTATGTGTTAGGCTGTACATTTACTTTTTAATTTATATATGTTGATTAGAATTTCTCACGACAACATTTCATTGCATAAATTACTTTATTAATTATTAATATAATTGCCTATTATATGACTTGAATTTACCGTTCTAGGACAGGAACGAAGACAACTTGGTATAGTAACAAGGTTAATTAATTTACATTAATTAATTATCAATTTTAGAACGTAAGAGTATTGTGACCACTTACAAAGCATAATGTCTTCGTTAGAATATTTTATGTACCAAGCTAAATCCCTTGGTATGACTCCTGATGAGGCAACAGCTTTTGCAGTTGTTGAACATGCCACGGCTCAGAGGTTTGAGGTATCTCATGTACAGTATCTCATTAATCTAGGGCAATCCCGTGGTTTGTATAAAGAGAAGCTTAGAGAATTCGTAGAAGAACAAAAAATTAAGGACCTACTGGAGGAAAAGGGTGTTGGCTACCCAACAGCTACCTCTGTCAAACACTCACTAATCAACGGGTTCAAGTGCATGTTGGCTATTGCTGTTGAGATAGACTACACATTTAATGAAGCAGAAAGGATCAAGGCTTTATTAACGGAAAAGAACATAAAAGTTTTGGATAAAAAAGTAGCAAATCTTGATTTGACTAATCAAGAACTCAGGAATCTTCTATGTCAACAGGAGAAAGTGTCTCAGGAAAAACAGATAAATATTGAAAAATTACTCATGGAGAAAAATGAGTTAGAGAATGAAGTATGCTCAGTAAAAAAATTACTTGACAAGGAGAATAAGGTCATTGGAGAATTTGATAAGTTAAATATGACTATAAAGACAGACTGTCATGCTCATTTGGCTCAGATTCAGGAACTTACATCTGAGATTCCTCTTTTGAAATTAAGGGTTGAGGAGCTTACGAATAGCCATCAAAATGCGATTGAGGCACTTGAAAGAGAAAAGGCCATTAATAAAGAACATGTCAGGAAACACACTATCGATGTTGAACATCTAACTCAAACTACTGCTGCAGAACTCGAAGTTAAAGATTTAAATATTATGAATGGGATTGCTAGCGAGCTAGAACAATTCAAAAGGAATTATGAGAAGTTGAAGTCAGATTATGTAGAGTTGAAAATAGAAGCTGAAAAACAGAAAACATTGATAATGAATCTTAGAGATAGAAAAGTCAGAAAGGGAAATAACAAGAATTGCAATTCTTTTAAAGGGAAACAATTTTGTCAAACTTCTCTATATAATTTATCTTCTAGCCAATCTCACAGATCACAAGATTTTCATCAAAATAATTTTGAAAATAATTAAAGCAATAACTATCATCATAATGAGAAATTTAGATCACAATCTTTTAATAACAGACAAGGTTATCAAAATAGACAGAATGGTCAATGGCACAATGGTAATAGTCATACTAACCGTGATTTTAACGTAAACAAAAATGCAAATACTAGCAATTTTGGGGATAATAATCAGAATCGATCGCGTCGAATAGGTAGATCGTCGAGTAATACACGTAGACATTCTAATGTCGCTTTAAGTGATACACAGGCTAACAATAAACAGGATAATAATGTTAATGCACATAGTGCTATGTCATGTTCTCTGGATTTCGAACAGGTCAAGTCTTGAATTGAGTGTAGTACCTTATCCCAGTCCAAGGCGATCACAACGCTGCGATGCGGACACATTCTACCAAGTCTACCTGCGGCTTGTACGGCCACGTCAGCTACTGACTATGGAACAGGAAGCCTTAAATTAAATAAGGGTTTTTTAAATGGCATTCCATGCTCTCTTTTATTCGATTCAGGCTGCAGTACTGTGGGAGTGCGGAACTCTTTGGTCGACCCCGCCTGTGCAACTGGAGAGACCATCCAATGTGTTACTTTTAGTGGGACAGTGGAAACATTCCCCACAGCCATTATTGAATTAAATACACCATTTTTTCAGGAAAGATCCACGCCTGTCTTCTTCCTAATCCAATTAGTGATGTCATATTGGGTCGAATACACAGTATAAAAGAGTGTACCCCTCAGCAAATTGCCGAATGGGAAAAGCAGAATATACAGAATGCCTATGCATTTAATACTATTCCTAGATTTGTTTCACATGCTCATATTGCTAAATTGCTATGTAATGATAAGATCTTGGAATCTAGCATCGAAAATGATTCCATTGTTCATTACGTCACTGTTGCTAATGCATTACAGCCTTTACGACATGCGTCCATTCTTAAGAAGGATATTAAGGTTTCAACGCAACCTGTGAAGACTAGTAAGTCATTCCGGGGGACATATACCTTCCCTCGACTTGATCAGCAGGCAACTGATCGTAAGAAAAAGGTTACGTTTGAGAAAAAGGGAAAGGATGTTCCTATCAAAAATAAGATGTGTAACTCAGATGGGAAAATTAATACCAATAAGGTTGTCAGTAAAGTTTTAACTTTGCCCAGCAAGCAGGTGTCTACGACATGCCGTACACCTACACCTTTGTCTGGCATAAGTAATAATAATCAAGTACAAAAGTATGGTACATTTAAGAATAATCCTAAAGGTATAAATAAGAAATATTATAATATACCTAAGAGGACTAATGTTACTGTTGCTGTCATTTTCGACGGAGTCATCTGTCAAGTTATTTGCTTATGTTTGTATCATAAGTATAATTGTGTCTTTACCTGCGATGTCAGGTTGATTAGGGGTTGTCTTCCCTTGTTTATTCATTCATTGTGTTTGACCTTTAGGGTCAGAGGTGGACAGTTCGGCGTAGGCCTATGGGAAGGTTTTTTTTAAGCGGGAGTGAGATATACTTCCGGGAAGCCGGGGAGGTCCTGTTTTTCTGAAGGGACCAAGAGTCCATTGTTTTTCGGGGAGAATCTTCGAAGTAACTGCTATGGCAGTTTTCCCCAGTGAATCTCTGTGCGTCGGGATGACGACAGAATTCCTTGTGTAGTTCTGAGGATTCATTTACCAGGTAATACCGACCTTTATGCATTATTACGCTTTTCGGTGGCAGAACATGTAAAGGATTACCTAGGGTGAACAGCAGCTCACTGATCCGCCATTTCAGAACTTATATATTTGTGCTCGAGGTAGCCATCCAAGACTGTTAGTCTTATATTGTCCAGAAATCCAGTGACGAAGATATATTGTGGGAGCCGCAGATTGGCGGAGTTCATATCTACAATAAGTATTACTGCAGGGTTGATGATAACCTATTTAACAGAAGTACACGGCTGACGTTAGGACGAGGCCTGTGCTTCCGGCTATTATACTACAGCCTGATATGTGCAATTGGCAGGGAGTGCCAAGTTGCACCTGTGTGTCAAGGTAACTAAGGCATCTGACGCGTTTAGTCAGAGACGCCAAGGGCGACGCTACGAACTGTCATTATTGAAGAACTTTGCTATTGACCATGCACGTCTATTCTGATGTTTACCTTTTTGAATGCCAAATGTATACCTATCGATGTCAGGTCAGCATGACCTTGTTACACTGACTGTTCCTGTTGATATTATGTGTGTTCCCGTCAATAAATGTCTTGAAACATGCCTGCAGTGTCAAAGCATCCTTGATTACTGCATGTGAGAGTATGGGTTGCAGGATCTACATCTATACGAGCCTAAACACATTCGCGTCTTCATTCGCACCCACACTCAATTCATCATACACTCGCACTACACATCTAACAACATGTATACTGTCTTGGGCCAGTGATCACCTCAACAAGAAAAAAAAGACAGTTACATTTCTGGTGGACCAGGTACGTGGGCTCTATGATACATTTCTTGTCGCCAATGTGGCCTAGAAACTTACATTTCTGATGGACCAGATCTGTGGGTTTAAAAAGAACAGAGCGAGCATTTGACATTATTGTTGACATTTATGGATCCAGAAATTTACATTCCTGGTTGGCTGTTACATGTATGATGTCTCCAGTTTTGTCGAGAAAGTTACAAGAAGGACAAGTACACATTACACTTCTGATCTGTGGGTCTAAGCTACACACGGGACAGCCGTAACACACAGCGCTAATTCTACACTTGCAAGTTTTGGCTACAACAGGACAGATATAGGTCATCAACGGTTGACCCAAATAAACAGTACGAGCATTTATACTATAATGCTACATAAAGCATAACAAGACATGTACTGAAGTTAACTACTAGGCATTTGCTACGTGGACCATAACTGCATAGAAGGCGGGTTCCTATTGTAAACAGTACTGCGGGTTGTTACACGTTTCATTCAACAACAGACTTTTCTAGGTCAGAGCATTCAAGCTACATTGTTGGAGGTCAAGTGTCTGTAAACAGTACGTGGAAATTGTAAACATTCAATGTGCAAGGCATAATTTGAGAAGGTCATAGTAACTTTGGTTCGTAAATACCACTGTATGTTACAGTGGATTTGACGTTCAGTGCGCGTTTGACATTTCGTTTCTGTGTTCGCAAGGAGCAAGGAATTTATTTTAGTTTCAGCTGTGACTGAACTTGTTCTGCAACACATTGAAATTGATTGCTATATGTTTATGTTACTTCTACTGTTTTTGGTGTATTTTTCTGCGGGTTTTTCGGTTGGTGGGTCTTACGGTAAATATGCCACTTGATCGAGGCTTACTGTAAGCGTTCTATAGGTGCAAATTTTCTTAATTTGGAAATTTGCTAGTGACAATTGGTCGCTATTGATGTTAGCTGTGATGTAATTGTACTTAACGTAGTTTTTGTAATATTTTGTCTGTTTTTCAGTTTTGATTGTCGATTTGTTTTGTTTGTATTCTGTAGGTCTCTCCTTTCTTGTGTATTTCTCTACACATTTTTGGTTAAAACAGTGTTGCCATTTGTATTGTTTTGTATTTTTGTCTTTGTATTTTTTTTTTTTGGTTGTACTACATTACTGTCATGCACAGTCTACATACACATACTTGGTCATGTTTTGATATTATTGATAAGGTAGACTCTTCATATAGAGTTTGTTAAATAATATTATATAAGATATTTATACAAGTTCTTTGATAAAAGACTTGTTATCTACAAAGATTGAGACAAGGTGAAATACATATTCAAGTTCTTTATAAAAAAAAGACTTGTGCCCATAGTGAGTGGGATATAAGGGAATTTTTTTTTCCACAGGTACTCAAGTGATTTTTTGGGTACATTATAAACAAGAGGAACATACAAAGTCTTTGTCTAAGACTAAGACAGTAAAATAAAGTGAAGTGAGTATACAAGTCTAACATTTCAGACTTGTCTCCCATTGAAGTGGGATAAGGTAATTTATTTAATTTTTTTTTCAGGTTTCTGATCTCAGTAGACAAGATGTCTACATTGGACTACTTTATTACACAAGGGAGAGCCCTTGATAAAACTGGTCAACAGTTAGAACAATGGGCTGTTGCTCAGTATGACAAAGCATTAGCTGCAGAAGAGAAAAGATTAGAAAGAGAAGCTAATATTGCTGCTGAACAAAAGAAATTGCAGATGCAGGTGGAGGAAAGGAGATTTGAAGCTGAACAAAAGAGATTGGACAAAGAAGCTGAACAAAAGAGATTAGACAAAGAAGCTGAACAGAAGAGATTAGACAAAGAAGCTGCGGCAGAGGAGAGGAAAGCTCAAGCTGAGGCTGAAATCAGAAAAATGGAACATGAGGAAAGAAAACAGAAGATGGAACTTGATGAAAAACTCGCAACTTTGGAGTTAGAGAAATTGAAATTGGCGAGTACGGGTGCTCAGCAAACAACTTCGAGTACGACAAGGGAGTTTGTTAGTAGGATTAAATTGCCTCATTTCAATCCTTTAAAGGATGACGTAGCAGATTATCTAGATAGATTCCAATTTTTGTGCGATACGCATAACATAAAAAAGGAAAAATATGTTGAACAACTGATGCCATTTTTTACAGGTGACACAGTGACTACTCTTATGACAATAGACGAACATGAGAGGACTAATTATGATGTTGTCAGGGCAGCATTGCTAAAAAAATACCAATTAAAACAAGAAGACTATCGTCTTCGTTTTAGGACAATGTTGCCAGAAAATGGAGTAGATTTCTCTGATTTTGTTACAAAGATACGTCGTAAACATTTACACGATGGGTTGAGTTGTCTCAGATTGAGAAAACATATGAAGGTCTAATGGACTTATTATTGCGAGATAAGGTTTTGTCATCTGTTAATGATTCTTTTCTTGCATTCCTTCATGAGCGTAAGCCTAAAAACTTAAAAGAAATGGAGGAATACTGTTGTCAGTATGCCACAGCACATCCCCATGCTACAGTTAGCAATTCTAAAGTGAAAGAAGGGTTGCCAGCTGCTTCGGCAACACCATATGGCCCTAATTTCAGAAAAAAATTTCAGGGTGCTCAACAAAATTGGAATAGGGGAAGTAATCAAAATTACACTCAGAAGCGGAGTAATCCAACACATGATGGTTCTTCGTCTATGCAGTGGAGACAAGATGGTAGTTCTCGTAATTTTAGTGGTAATAATTTGAGACACTTTCGCAAAGGCTATCCAAATAATAACTATTCAAATTTTCGAGGTAATCATTCTCGACGTCAAGATTATGACGATGGTGAATTTAGAAACCGGGATTCAAACCGGAATGATGAGTACAATAGACAATATGATCACAATTACAGGGGAAATGATAGTCAAAATAATTACAGGGGAAATGATAATCGAGGTAGACCTAGGTTTAACAAGAAAAGACCTTACCAACAGGCAAACTCTGCACAACAAGAGTTTGATGGAGCCTGTAATACAGCAAATGATAGTGGTAACTCTAGGGCTATCACTGGTTGTGCTTTCGATTTTGGGAGAGCAACTGAATGCCCCCAATGCTTAACATTGTTCGATTCATCGACTGTATCTACGCTAAGTTGTGGTCACCCTCTTCCTGCTCTACCTGCTACAGTTGCGCATGATGGGAGAGGATCTCTCATCTTAGATAAAGGTCTAATAAATGATAGGCTAGTCTCAGTACTTTTCGATTCGGGATGTACTACCGTCGGGGTTAAGGAGTCTCTGATAGATCCTTGCTGTGCCACTGGAAAAACAATCAAATGTGTTACATTTGGTGGTACTATGGAAAGCTATCCTACTGCTATTATTAGGATTGACACTCCTTTCTTCACAGGAGATGTCCATGCATGTCTTCTTCCTAATCCTATTGCAGATCTTATAATCGGTCGTATTCATGGGGTTAAGGAATGCACCCCGCAACAAATTTCTAGTTGGGAAGAAAGAAACATTCAAACGGTCAATGCAGTGGTGACAAGAGCTCAAGCTCTTAATCCCCCAACTTCATCTGATAATAGTAATGAAGTTGATAGCCAAGACGAGCACTTGGTGATTTCCCATGACTCGTTTGTTAAACGTCAAGAAGAGGATCCTTCTTTGAAGAAATACTTCCTTCTTGCAAAGAAAGGGGATCCCAATCAAAATACGAATCACAAATCGTATATTACTATGAAGAATGGTATATTGGTACGAATGGTACAACACTCGGACAAGTCTATGCATTCGCAAATTCTTGTGCCTAAGTGTATGAGAGCATTAATTCTTCGGCATGCACACGATTCTCAGTGTGCTGGACACATGGGTTTTTCCAGAACTAAAACTAGAGTCCTTGCGTCATTCTTTTGGCCATTCGTGAATAAAGACATCCGAATTTATTGCCGATCTTGCAAAATTTGTCAAGAGGTCAAGTCTAGGGGTCCGAGACATGCTGCTCCTATTCAGGCTGCAGATATTACGATTCGGCCGTTTCAGAAAATGGCTATAGACATCATTGGTCCGTTCAAAATTAAGTCAGCCAGAGGACACCAATTTATCCTCACTTGCGTGGACATGTGCACGCGTTGGCCAGAGGCTATTCCTCTGAAGAGCATATCAACTGTCGATATCGCTGATGCTCTTTGGCTCGTATTTTCTCGTCTGGGATTCCCCGGAGAAATACTGTCGGATCACGGCACTCAGTTAATTTCGGACGTTATGTCTCAGGTAATGGCTACGCTAGACATTAAAAGGTCTCTCAGTAGTATTTATCATCCAATGTCCAATGGATTGGTAGAACGTCTTAACAGGACACTAAAGAACTTACTTGGCAAGATAACGGAGGATCATCCTGAAGATTGGGACAGGGTTTTACCTGCAGTCCTCTTTGCCTATAGAGAGGTTCCCAACGAGCATACAGGGTTTTCTCCTTTCGAACTTGTCTTTGGCGCGCAACCGCGCGGTCCAATGTCCTTGTTACACGATTTGATAACTTCCGATAATATTGACGATGATACACAATCGTCATATGAATATGTTATAGCTCTTAGAGAAAAGATTATCGAATCGTGCAGGTTAGCAACTTCATCTTCCGAATTTGCGAAAGAAAAAGCTAGGCGATTTGCTAATAAGAAAAGACGCCTACGTCAACTTTGTCCTGGAGACAAAGCATATGTCTTACTGCCCTCAAGAGAGAATAGACTTCTCATTTCTTGGAAGGGTCCATACACTATAGTCTCGAAAATTTCTGATGTCGACTATATTGTCGATGTGGATGGAAGGCATAAAACCTTCCATATAAATATGCTAACAGAGTTTATTGAACGTCCAGACTATTTACAGCCTATTTTCCAGGCGACGGACGACTCTCCAGTTCAACATGGTCACATCTCATCCCTGTCTGTTATACAGGATGAGGAAACTATTTTTTCTGACGTGAACTTACCTCTTCCTGCGATTCCACTTACTTCAACGGAATCGTGGAGAGACGTTACAGTCTCTTCTAACTTGTCTTTTGAGGAACAGCGTCAAGTATCCTCTACGTTACAATCATATCAGGATGTCCTTACCGACATTCCTGGACACACAGATGTCATAGAACATGACATCATACTTACTGATCGTAATCCGATCAGAGTAAGACCATACCCAATACCTATTCATTTTCAAGCACAAGTCGAGAAAGAATTGGATGAAATGATTCAACTACAAATAATTGAACCATCCACTTCAGCTTATTCTTCGTCGATAGTTATTGTTCGAAAGAAAGACAATAACATACGTCTTTGCGTTGATTATCGCAAATTAAATCAAGTTACGAAGTTCGATGCTGAACCTATGCCGTTATTAGATGATCTACTTATTAGACTTTCTAAGGCTAAATTCTTTACTAAACTAGACTTGTCGAAAGGTTATTGGCAAGTCCCACTGACGGAACACGCCAAACCTCTCACTGCTTTTTCGACACCTAGGGGTCTGTTTCAATGGAATTTTATGCCTTTCGGGCTTATGAACGCCCCAGCGACTTTCGTGCGCATGATGCGACGAATTCTATCAGATCGTGCAGATGTCATTGCATATTTAGACGACATCTGTCTTTTCAGCGATACTTGGGAAGAACACTATGTGGGTCTAAAGGAATTGCTATCTACTCTACGTGAGCATAGTTTGACTGCTAAACCCTCTAAAGCTTTTGTTGGGTTTAGTGAAATTTCCTTCCTAGGTCATCGAGTTGGTCATGGTCTGTTGAAGACAGAGGACCAAAACATTTCAAAGATATTAAATATCTCGGTTCCGAAGACAAAAAAGCAAGTGCGTAGTCTCTTGGGATTGATACAATTCTATGGAAGATTCATTGAGAATCTGTCCTCCATTATGGCACCACTTTCAACGTTATTGAAAAAAGGTTCTCCTAATATGGTGCGTTGGTCCCAAGAATGCCAATCTTCATTGGATCAGGTTAAGAATTTGTTCTCATCTCATCCTATCTTAAGACTACCGACGATTGATAAGACTTTTGTCCTTCGTAGTGATGCCTCTTCCACTGGCATTGGAGCGGCACTAATGCAGGAATATTCAGGAACTCTGCATCCTGTAATGTATATTTCTAGGAAGCTGAATGCGGCAGAAAGGAATTACTCGGTTTTGGACAGTGAATTGTTGGCTATGGTTTGGTCCATTCTTAAGCTACAAAGGTTCCTTCTGGGCGCGCATTTCTTTATGGAAACCGACCAAAAAGCTCTTACGGCTATGCAAAGTAAGGATTTGAAGAGCTCGAGATCTACTCGTTATGCTATTGCTCTTCAGCCTTTCCATTTCACGGTGCGAGCTATCCGTGGTTCGGATAATGTGATGGCGGACATATTGTCTAGATGCCCACATGATTCCAGTTAAATCTTGTGTCCTAGTTTTTCCTGATATATTTTCAGACTTAGGTCTGTCCTTAATATCATAATATGTTGTAATACAAATGTATTTGGATGATGTTTAGATAATTTAACAAATTTCATTTTGTCCATCCATCAGTGATATGTTGCTAAAATAGCATTGACATTTGTATATTGCTATGATTATATTATTTAGTAATGTTTGATAAATGATTGGTATTGCCAGCAACTTAGGTTTCTTGAATGGTATCCCTTAGTTTGTTTGGCTTAAAGGAAATATTTTCTCCTATGTTGGGAGATGATTTGTACCCTCTTCTATTGTACCTGATATTAGGTTCATTGTTTGCATGAGCACAGAAGTGATACTGGTGCTATCTTGCTCATGAACATATTAAAAAAAAAAAAAAATTGCATTTTTTTTTTACAGGGGGGTGGTAGTAATGTTGCTGTCATTTTCGACGGAGTCATCTGTCAAGTTATTTGCTTATGTTTGTATCATAAGTATAATTGTGTCTTTACCTGCGATGTCAGGTTGATTAGGGGTTGTCTTCCCTTGTTTATTCATTCATTGTGTTTGACCTTTAGGGTCAGAGGTGGACAGTTCGGCGTAGGCCTATGGGAAGGTTTTTTTTAAGCGGGAGTGAGATATACTTCCGGAAAGCCGGGGAGGTCCTGTTTTTCTGAAGGGACCAAGAGTCCATTGTTTTTCGGGGAGAATCTTCGAAGTAACTGCTATGGCAGTTTTCCCCAGTGAATCTCTGTGCGTCGGGATGACGACAGAATTCCTTGTGTAGTTCTGAGGATTCATTTACCAGGTAATACCGACCTTTATGCATTATTACGCTTTTCGGTGGCAGAACATGTAAAGGATTACCTAGGGTGAACAGCAGTTCACTGATCCGCCATTTCAGAACTTATATATTTGTGCTCGAGGTAGCCATCCAAGACTGTTAGTCTTATATTGTCCAGAAATCCAGTGACGAAGATATATTGTGGGAGCCGCAGATTGGCGGAGTTCATATCTACAATAAGTATTACTGCAGGGTTGATGATAACCTATTTAACAGAAGTACACGGCCGACGTTAGGACGAGGCCTGTGCTTCCGGCTATTATACTACAGCCTGATATGTGCAATTGGCAGGGAGTGCCAAGTTGCACCTGTGTGTCAAGGTAACTAAGGCATCTGACGCGTTTAGTCAGAGACGCCAAGGGCGACGCTACGAACTGTCATTATTGAAGAACTTTGCTATTGACCATGCACGTCTATTCTGATGTTTACCTTTTTGAATGCCAAATGTATACCTATCGATGTCAGGTCAGCATGACCTTGTTACACTGACTGTTCCTGTTGATATTATGTGTGTTCCCGTCAATAAATGTCTTGAAACATGCCTGCAGTGTCAAAGCATCCTTGATTACTGCATGTGAGAGTATGGGTTGCAGGATCTACATCTATACGAGCCTAAACACATTCGCGTCTTCATTCGCACCCACACTCAATTCATCATACGCTCGCACTACACATCTAACAACATGTATACTGTCTTGGGCCAGTGATCACCTCAACAAGAAAAAAAAGACAGTTACAGTTACCCATCAAACTTGTTCACATTCGTGTGACTACGGTACCACTTATATTGGTAGAGGTGCATCTTCTCGCACCATCCTTGTGCAAAATCTGCCACAGCGAACTAGTTGGCAAGCACTAGGAGATTTTCTCAACCACACGGCAGACGTTAGGTTCGTGCGTCTGTTACCTCATACCAATAACAGGTATGGTGACGCCGTGGTTACTTTTAGGACCAATAGAGATGCTCGCATGGTTATCGAGCGGGACAATGGTGTGTATTTCCACCACCATTCTCTCCGATTACAATTGGTTCCCGATTCTGCGTCACGCAGATAGTAACCTACGGATATTTAATTTTGATTTCAAATTCTTTGATGACTCAGCCTATGCAGTCATCATCTCTTTCTTGCAATAGTTACTTGTTCTTTTTCTAGTTCTCATGAACTATTCCAATGGAATTTTATGCCATTTGGGTTAGTTAACGCTCCAGCCACGTTCGTACGCATGATGCGTCGAATCCTATCTCATCATCCCAACGTCATTGCGTACATAGATGACATTTGTCTTTTCAGTGACTCATGGGAAGAACATTTAAAAGGATTAAACTCATTACTGTCCACGTTACAATATCATAACTTGACTGCTAGGCCATCAAAGGCATGTGTGGGTTTCCACGATATTTCTTTTTTGGGGCACCGTATTGGTCGCGGTATGTTATATACAGAGGACAGTAATGTCTCTAAAATCCTTAACATCTCCACACCTAAAACAAAGAAACAAGTGCGATCTCTACTAGGACTAGTACAATACTATGGGAAATTCATACCATATCTTTCGTCCATTACTGCTCCTTTCTCTTCATTACATAGGAAGGGTGCAGCTAACGTGATTCGGTGGTCTAACGAACATCAAATCGCGTTCGATATCATAAAGAAATTTTTTTCGGATCCTCCTGTGTTAAGGTTGCCTAATGCGAATTTACCATTTGTCTTACGCAGCGATGCTTCTAATTACGGCGTGGGAAGCGTCTTACTACAAGAATATAATGGCACCTTGCATCCAGTTCTCTATGTGTCACGGAAGTTAACTCCGACTGAACAAAATTACTCAGTTTTAGATAAGGAACTTCTCGGGCTTGTTTGGTCAATAACCAAACTCCAGAGATATCTGGTTGGATCACACTTTATTGTGGAATCAGACCAAAAAGCGCTTACTGCCCTCAACACAAAGGACGTGAAATCTGCCAAATCTACTAGGTATGTGATCGCTCTCCAACCATATAGTTTCACGATTCGATCCATACCTGGCACACAGAATGTTCTCGCTGACATTTTGTCGAGATGTCCGAATGAATCGAGTTAGCAACTACGCACTAAAGACAACTGAACTTCGACAATGACAGTTCGTCGAGTGTAACTTTTTACGTGTGATACCTCGATTATAAGAGTCATTAACATTCAGTCAAGTGAAATCTACAATGCTTATGTATCAAAATAACATGGAACGTTAAGGTATATGACTATCGTTGTGAAAATAACATTCACTTAATTATGACATTGAAGAGAGAATAACGTTGGAAAAGGATTATATTTTCTCACTGAAATAACATTTCTAGCACTTTGATTTCTTCGTGGAACTGAACTTGTTAGATTATTAACTGTTCACTAACAGAAAAATGGAACTTCCGTTATTTAAGGAATTAATAACATTGTTAGAGTGAAATAAATGAATTAATTAGATTATTAAACTTAGATACTTAGTTAGTTAAAATAATGATTAATGTAATTAACTATAAAATATTTAAGTGGATTGATCAATAGTTGTATTTAAGCACATTAATTTAATATTAGTACTTTAATTAGTACCGCAAAAGGACTTAGAGACACGGTTAAGTGCGTTGATCTTACACGTGTTTAAATTGTATTCTTTCATTTTTTTCATTTCTTCACTTGTCATTTTTAAAGACATATCCATCACTTTTCTGTTTATTCATTGGTTTCTCATCATTTCTTTGTATTTGCGTTTACATTTGTTTTAATTCAATATTTCTAATATGATAGTTTATTTCATTGACCACATTGTACCAATGGTGTGCAATTGTGGATGTATGCTTTTATGCATACCTTTTGTTGATTTGAGTTAACTGGAATTTCATATTTTATTATTTTTATCATGATATATTTGTAAAATAGTAATATGATAATGTAAACTTGACTCACCTCTATCCTCGAGTAGTAAAGAAAAAAATTAATATAATTAATTTTTTTGGGGGATTGGTAAGGAATCTGTAGAGCCCTTTTCGTAGACCTCTACAGTCCTTTACAGATGAAGGTAGTCTCATATTATTAATATGTGGTCCTACCTCTGTAATAAACTTTACGCACCGACTTACATGATAGTAAGTATTATTGGTGAGTTTGATTTCATTAGCGCACGGTTGTGCACTAATGCGAATAGGGGGTTATCCCGTCCGCACGTGTATCTAGACAGTCAGTTGACGTCATGTATGGGTTTGAGAAGCGAGAATCCCAAGTTCTACTAATGAAGCTTTGGGAGTTCGAAACCCGTGTTTTGAGTAAAGTATTTATGTTTAGACCCGGCCCTGCGGATTAGCAGTCGTAGCCGGTAGTCGTCCACGTAAGTGTCGATTCGTTGGAAGAACCAAGTATGTAATTATTATAATAATAATGATTGTTCTCCAAAGTCGTGAGTATCTAGTCCATGACAGGTAACTAGCCTGTACCGAAATGGATTCACAGCTGAAGATATATTTTATATGCCAGTAAATGCCTATCAAAGGGATCGTCGGTAACTACCGTGGATCTCCGTTGTATATATAATATTGGGAAGCCGTTGGGTCAGTCACGGCTAATCCAAGAGGTAATTCAAGTATCAATGCCTAAGTAACTTTACATGCCTAGAATGTATTTAGTAGGAACCTGCACCTACGTTCGACTATGATTAGTTAACGAGGACTTCTTTACAAATGAACATACTCAAGATCGGGATCTTAGATACTACCAAGTATAATGAGAATCTCCTGTCCTTGAGGAAAGGTCAACCGTGATTAATATAACCTTGTACTTAACTACTTCATGACCTTTATGACTATTGGTGTATTAACTCAGAGACCTGGTCAGAATTTGCTTGAGGATTCTTCTGAGACTATTTATTTGAATTTTTATTGAGGACATACGTCCACTATTATCATGTTGAATTACCTGGTAACCGTCAACGTTGAATGTCTCGTCCCATATAATGTGATGTCAATAAACAATGTATCAATTTTCAAGTAACGAGTTTGACTACCACAGTATTGGCACTTGTTGATGTGCCTACGTTGAATTTTAATCTTACTGCATCAAGATTAAATATATTCGCGAAATCAGCACGATTCAGTAGTCATGCAGAGACACCCATTGACATTGACACAAGAACACAAGCAGTCCCAACCATATAGCAGCTTCAACAATATCCTTGTTGAAGAAAAATTAACCATACAACCTACTGTCGTGATTTGAATGAGAATGTCTGTCACTTTTGGCTGAGTGGACCGCTTCTGTCTTTTCTTTGATTTTTGTTTCCTCCAATTTTCTTCGTAATTTTTCCTGCAAACGTCATTTCTCTGTTTTTGGCCATGTCACTCTTAAGTCGGACAGGTTAAATTCCTCCCCTTGCACGTGTGCATTGCCACTCATCTTAGATGTCTTGTCATGTTTCTTTGACACAGGGAAAAAACGGACACCTCTTTCTTCGTGAATAGCACGAGAGAGAAACCCCCAGGTCCTTACGATGTGTTTTACGTCATGGCGTCACTGCTCTCAGCAAGTACAGACCCACGCTAAATCCACATCACTCACTGCTTATTGTTGTAACGACAATTATCGCGTCCTTTTACGTCTCTTCTTTCTGTCCTACATTATTCATTTATTTCTTCATTTTTTTGGCACAAAATGTGTGCCCCTTGCCGCTCATTGGATGTGTTTCCTCTATTCACACTGTTATCGTGTCATTTTACAACTAAATGACTATCCTTAAGGATTAATTGTAATTGCTTAAATGATTAAACCAGATTGACTTCCTATGGTAAAAGTGAAAGTATGTTTTGGTTACATACTAAATTCCTTTCTGTGATAGGGTGGGCGAGAGATGATGATGCCGTTGTGATATGTGATCACTTTCTTGCACACTTACATCTACCGGAACAACAATTAAACTCTTGATTCTAAGGTACGGGCTGTATTTCTTCACACAACCCTGTCAGCGACAACAAGCACATAAAGTAAACAAAACGAAACAAAACACCCAGCCAGTGGTCAATTTCTAATGTGTTCAAGGCATCTTCAGATCGACCCTGGTTTCTTTCTCTGGTTTCTTTGGGGCGACTGACGAAGAAAAAAAGAGCTTTTCTCGCCAGCGCATTTCTTTATATAGGCCGCAAGGGCTAATCACTCAACGTAGTGCGCGTGCGTCGTAATTGGGCTACCCAAATAACACACGCGATGGATGCTGTAGAAGGAGCGGAAACACAAATATATGTGTTGCTGCTAAAAACTTGTCGCAACTTATTCTGACCATGCATTCTGACTATAGTTAATTTTTAATGCATGGGAAGGAACTCATGGAATTGTAGTCACTTTTATTTCTACAGTCGTCTAATCTTGATAGCTATCGTCAAGAAGTTGTCTTATCTTGATAGCTAGGGTTGCCGATAGTTGTGTGAACGATTTTTGAGTCATGTCCATTTATGGAGCGCTCAGATCGCCAGTTCTTTGAAAACAGTTGGCAATCGCAATGTTTCAAGATTCATTTCCTTTTAAGGTAAAAGGTCTTTAGTCGAACATCGTAGAACATTCTTCGTTTCGTAAATCTGGCTGAATTGTATTCGATTCGCGTGTTCTGCGCATGTCTCTTTTTGTGGCGTTGTTTCAATGATTTCCGCCCAGGTTAGTTTATTCAGGAAGGAGTCCTCATCATGGTTGTTCCTTTGTTGAGATGATATATCTCTATGTTATTTCAAATGCCTGGAGGCATATGTGATTATGTGATTTAATTCCTGATGAACAGGTAACTGAATCCCTTTTTTGCTAAGTAACTTTATCGCCATCTTGTGATGTTGACTTTTGCTTAGCGTGCCTTATTCTAAAGTCTACGATATGACTAGTTTGCTCAGCTCACGATCCACTTATATTGTCACGCATCGATTGATGCCTGTCCTACGGACTATTTGCTTCCTGAACTTTATTGATGGATCTAGGTTTGATACCTTTGCTGTTTGCTGGACAATAGAGGACGATAATGTGACGCTCAAAAGACATGCCTGTCTTGTTGAGGTCAAATAGAGGAGACCATATTTAATCTCCTAGTTGATATCTACTAGCTCTTATGGAAAGGGGAAGTTTACTACCTGACTACATGGACAGCGGTTTTACGATATCCTAAAAGGCATACGATGTACATTATTATTATGCTGTTTGCTGTGCCTGTTGAATCGACTACTTCGATGATACAATGACTGTTGTATTATACTTGTGATGTTTTTCTGCATAACGATGTCCATGCATCTTGTCATTGTGGCGTACAATATATATTGCCAAAAAACCATCACTTGCTGTTCAACAATTTATTGACTTTACACGTTTATGAACTGATGTGACGTCCCTCTCTAATACTTGACTTCATAAACACGTCACACATAAACCAGACTACAGATACCAAGTTACTACGCCTCATCATCCCTGGTGTCTGAGGGTGGCACACTACTCTGCAAAGGCCAGTATCATAGTACCTTTGGGAAGCAGATGAATTACAACACCCTCAACGTTGTGTGGCACATGTGACTTCATCCACAGAACATTTATACACATAATATAATAATACGCAACATTTGGTGGCCATAAGCTGGTTTGTTCTGGTACCAGCATACTCGGGGTCCCTTACCCACTTCATTCAACAAGAATTCAACAAACTGCATTGTTCCAGAAATCAACATACAGCGATTTTTCAAGACATCTACATACAGAATATTGCAGTACCCTGTGTTGAGTCATACATTGCCAGTTGAAACGTGTTGCTGTCGTTTGTGAAGGTCAAGTGCCGATTGAATAAGAAGGCAAAGTACCGATTCAAGAAATTTACGGTTGAATAAGAAGGCCAAGTACCGATTCAAGCAATTTACGATTGAATAAGAAGGTCAAGTGCCGTTATTTACACTACCTGTACTGTTTAGAAGCTCAAGTACCATCGTCATGGCAGTTGAAGCAGTCCAGATGTACCATCATCGTTGGATCTTCATTCCTTAGGACGCTGATTGTCATCTGTTTTTTCTGCTGTGGCTGACGTTTGGATACCAATAAGTTAAGTGGCCTGTTTGTTTGTGAACTGTGCCCTTATACTTCTACTGAGTCTTCTGTGTTTCATCTCATTCTTTTGTTTACATGTTATATGTTTATATGTTATTTGTATATTTATATTTATATGTTTATGTTTCTGCGGGTTTTTCGGTTGGGCGGAGTCTCCCTTAGATCATACCACGTGATAGAGGTCATCTATCGTGAGCGTTTTCTGTAGGGTGTGCAAATTTCCGATACTGGAATTTGCAAAGCGACTTCTGTTGCTAATTTTTTGTTAGTTGTGACGATATGGTCAGTGTTGTTTTCGGGATTTTCTTCACATTCTTTAGTTTTGTTTGTATTTGTTAGCCTCCTCTTTACTATAGTTTAGTTTCATACAACATTTTTGTTTATACACTGTGGTGTCATGTGTATTGTCTAATATCCTCGTAGATATCATCACATTTTTTGTGATATTTCTTTAATTTTCGCTTTATTTTTTGTTGATTTCTACGAATGTTTTCGTATTGTTGCTAAGTCTTTGTTATTGTTTACATTGTATTGTTTACATTGTATTGTTTACAGTGTAAAGTTTACATTGTTATTGTTTACATTGTGATAGTGTTTATATAGTCATTGGTTAGACTTATAGTAGTTAATTCACATTTAATAGTGGGTTATGCTTATGCATTACTACTACACTGATGATTAATAAATGATGAATAGTATTGTGCACTATTGAATGGGAAGTGCACCTATGATCAAGAGTTGATTGATGATATTTCAAAAAGGTCTATACACAAGTTCTTTGATATAAGACTTGTTTCCCACAGAGATTGGGATAATAATATAGTGTTGTGAGTAAACAAGTGCTTCATTTAAGACTTGTTATAATTAAATTTGGAATAAGATAATTAATTATTCCAGGTTGTGGACTCATATTATTACTCATCATGGCTACATTTGAGCACTTTATTGAGCAGGGTAAATTGCTTGGGAAGACTGGTGATAAGTTAGAAGAATTTGCAACTGCTCAATATGATAAAGCAATGGAAGCTGAACAAAAGAAACTGCAGATGCAGGTGGAAAATAAAAGATTAGAAAAACAAGCTGAGGCTGAAGAAAAAAAGTTACAAAGAGAAGCAGAAGCAAAAGCTGAAGAGAAAAGACTTGAGGCTGAAAATAAAAGATTTGAAATAGAGGCTGAAAATAAAAGATTTGAAATAGAGGCTGAAAATAAAAGACTTGAAAAAGAGGCTGAAAATAAAAGACTTGAAAAAGAGGCTGAAAATAAAAGACTTGAAAAAGAGGCTGAAAATAAAAGATTTGAAATAGAGGCTGAAAATAAAAGACTTGAAAGAGAGTCTGAAGAGAGAAAAGCAAAAATGGAGCATGAAGAAAAAATCTTAGCTTTGGAAGTTGAGAAATTAAAGGTGATGAACATGGGTAATGCTAATGATGCAAATACGGTCTCAGATAAGACTAATGCAAGCACTTTCAAACTTAACCTACCACCATTCAATGCTACCATCGACGATATAACATTCTATTTGGACAGATTTGAAACTTCATGTAAAGTACATAACATAGATAAATCATTACAGGTTTATCATTTGTCCAAAATACTTAGAGGTGATGCTTTGAGTATGTTAAGTATGGTAGATGAGCCTGACAAGAACAACTATAAGGTTGTCAGGGCTATGTTGTTAAAAAAATACCAACTTGACGAAGACGGCTATCGTCTTCAATTTAAAAATATGTTACCAGAAACTGGGTTGCAATTCTCTGAATTCATTTCAAAGACACGTCTTACTTTTTTACGTTGGGTGGAGCTGTCTAAGACAGAAAAAACTTATGAAGGACTTATGGACTTAATACTTAAAAACAAAGTCATGTCTTCTGTCAACGAGTCTTTCCTTGCTTTCCTTTATGAACGTAAACCTAAAACAATAAAAGAAATGGAAGATTTCTGTACCCAATACATAACTGCTCATCCTCACGTAACCATTGGTAACTCTAAAGTAAAAGAAGGTCTGCCAGTTGCTTCGGCAGCACCTTATGGTCAAAACTCTAGTAATAGATTCCAACAGAATTTTGATAAGAAAAGTAACCGTAGTTACGGTCAAAATTATGGAAATCAATTTCAGGGTGATTCTTCGCCGAAGAATTGGAGACGAGCTGACAGTCCTCGTTACTTCCAACCTAATAATTTTAGGCATTTCAGAAGAGGATATGGTAACAGAGGTTTTTCCTCGCGTAAACCTCAAAACCAAACAAATAGATGTTCACATCAATGTGGACATGATAATAATAGTTATAATAGAGACAATAATAACTACAGAGACAATAACAACGGTGATAACTTCAGAGGTAATAGTAGTCGCGGTAGATCTCAATACAAAAAAAAGAGATATCAGCAGGCTAACTCGGTTCAACAAGAATCTCAGGGAGCCTGTAATCAGGTTTCTGATAATAAAAACTCTGACGCTGTCACTTGTTCATCTTTTGACTTTGGGAGAGCAAACAAGTGCCCCCAATGCAGTACTTTGTTCGAACCAACTACAATATCGACTTTGAGTTGTGGTCACCCTCTCCCCGCTCTTCCTGCTTCGGTTGCACATGACGGGAGAGGTTCTCTAATCCTACATAAGGGTCTTGTTAATAATACTCCAGTCTCACTACTTTTCGATTCCGGATGCACCACTATTGGTGTTAGACAATCGCTTGTAGATCCATCCTGTGCGACAGGAAGGGTTATCAAATGTGTCACATTTGGCGGCACTCTAGAGAAATATCCTACTGCTGTAATCCACATTGCCACTCCTTTCTTTACAGGAGATGTGCATGCCTGTCTCTTACCTAATCCAATTGCGGACCTTATTATTGGTCGTATCCACGGAGTTAGGGAATGTACCCCACAGCAGATTGCTGCTTGGGAAGATGATAATATGCAAGCTACCAATGTAGTGGTTACAAGAGCACAAGCTCTACAAACACCACAAACTTCGTTGGATAATAATAATGAAGTTCATAGCCAAGATAGTACCTTGGTTATTTCTCGTGACTCGTTCATAAAATTACAAGAAGAAGATCCTACGCTAAAGAAATTCTTCATTCTTGCGAAGAAAGGTGATCCAAATAAGGATACACAAAGAAAATCGTGGATAGAAATGAAAAACGGCGTACTTGTACGTATGGTACAAGACTCGGCTACGTCAGCACATTCGCAAATTCTTGTTCCCAAGAGTATGAGAGTGCAAATATTGCAACATGCTCATGACTCGCAATGTGCTGGACACATGGGATTTTCCCGTACAAAGTCGAGAGTCCTTGCGGCTTTCTTTTGGCCCTTTATTAACAAGGACATTCGTATATACTGCCGATCATGTCAGGTATGTCAGGAGGTCAAATCTAGAGGACCACGACATGCTGCGCCTATCCAGGCTGCTGACATCCCTATTCGGCCATTCCAGAAAATGGCCACAGATATTATTGGCCCTTTTAAGATAAAGTCGGCCAGATGACATCAGTTTATCCTTACATGTGTCGATATGTGCACACGTTGGCCAGAGGCGATCCCTCTAAAGAGCATATCTACTACAGATATCGCAGATGCTCTTTGGCTGATATTTTCTCGCTTGGGGTTCCCCAGAGAAATACTGTCAGACCATGGCACTGAACTCATATCTGATACTATGTCTCAAGTAATGTCTACCTTACACATTAAAAGATCTCTCAGTAGCATCTATCATCCTATGTCTAATGGGTTAGTTGAGCGTCTGAATAGAACGCTCAAGACTTTACTTGGTAAGATAACTGAAGACCATCCTCAAGATTGGGACAGGGTTTTACCTGCGGCTCTCTTTGCCTATAGAGAGGTCCCAAACGAGCACACAGGATTTTCTACTTTTGAACTGGTTTTCGGCGCGCGTCCGCGCGGCCCTATGTCTTTATTACACGATCTCATCACTGCCGATGATATTAGTGATGACACTCAATCTTCATATGAGTATGTCATTGCTCTTAGGCAAAAGATCATTGATGCATGCAAACTAGCGACTGCTTCGTCAGAAATTGCTAAAGAAAAAGCAAGGCAGTTTGCTAACAAGAACAGATGTCTACGACAACTTTGTCCAGGTGACAAAGCATTCGTCCTACTCCCCAGTAGGGAAAATAGACTTCTGATTGCATGGAAAGGTCCATATGCAATAGTCTCACGAATTTCCGATGTTGACTATGTGGTCGATATAGATGGAAAGCATAAAACTTTCCATATCAACATGCTGACGGAATTTCATGAGCGTCCAGACTATTTGCTGCCTATTTTCCAGGCAACGGACGAATCTTCTGTACCTCATGGTCATTACTCATCCCTGTCAGTAATACAGGATGAGGAATCTGTTTTTTCTGATGTCGATCTCCCTCTTCCAGTGGTTCCACTACATTCTATGGAATCTTGGAAAGATGTGTCGATTTCTCCTAATCTTTCTGTTGATGAACATCGTCAAGTCTCGTCGATGTTACAGACACTTAAGGATGTTCTAACCGACATCCCTGGTCACACGAATGTCATAGAACATGACATTATTCTTACCGACAATAATCCTATTAGGGTTAGGCCGTATCCTATCCCTATACACTTTCAGTCACAAGTGGAAAAGGAATTGGATGAAATGATCCAATTAAACATAATTGAACCATCGACTTCTCCATATTCTTCTTCTATGGTTATTGTTCGGAAGAAAGATAAGAACATACGAATTTGCGTTTATAATCGCAAATTAAATCAAGTCACAAAGTTCGATGCTGAACCTATGCCTTTGCTAGAAGATCTACTTAGTAGACTTTCTAATTCTAGATTCTTCACTAAACTTGACTTCTCAAAAGGTTATTGGCAAGTGCCTTTAGCAGATCATGCCAAACCTCTGACTGCTTTCTCTACACCTAGGGGTTTATTTCAATGGAATGTAATGCCCTTCGGTCTTATGAACGCCCCTGCTACTTTCGTTCGCATGATGCGTCGAATTCTTTCTCATCGTTCAGATGTCATCGCTTACTTAGATGATATCTGTCTCTTCAGTGATTCGTGGGAAGATCACTATCTGGGTTTATATGACCTACTGTCTACTCTACGTGAGTATAATCTGACAGCAAAACCTTCTAAAGCTTATATTGGTTTTGGTGAAATTTCTTTCTTGGGTCATCGTGTTGGTCATGGTCTCTTGAAGACAGAAGACCACAATACTTCAAAAATATTGAACATCTCTGTACCTAAGACGAAGAAACAAGTCCGGAGTCTCTTGGGGTTAATTCAATTCTATGGGAGATTTATTCCGAATCTATCTTCGATAATGGCACCTCTGTCAACGTTGTTGAAGAAAGGGTCGCCTAATCTGATTCGTTGGTCTCAGGAATGTCAATCTTCCTTAGACCAGATTAAAAGTATATTGTCTTCTCCTCCCATCCTAAGATTACCTACTCTTGATAGAACTTTTGTTCTTCGAAGTGATGCTTCATCCACTGGGATCGGAGCAGCACTTATGCAGGAATATGCTGAAACTCTGCATCCTGTCATGTACATTTCTAGAAAACTAAATGCGGCAGAGAGGAACTACTCGGTTTTAGACCGTGAATTGTTAGCTATGGTTTGGTCTATTCTCAAACTACAAAGATTCCTCCTGGGCGCACATTTCATTCTAGAAACTGATCAGAAAGCTCTTACAGCTATTCAGACTAAGAACTTGAAGAGTTCGAGATCCACTCGATATGCTATTGCTCTTCAACCTTTTCACTTCACGGTACGAGCTATCCGTGGGTCGGATAATGTGATGGCTGACATTCTGTCTAGATGCCCACATGATTCCAACTAATACTTCTGTTCTATTTCTAGATATACGACAGAGCCATAACACACCTATATTACTACAATACATTAGCACATCTGTCCTCACTTTAAGTGAACACATACTATTGTGCTTTGTTATCATCTTCTTCTGTTCCCATCTTTAATATAAGAAGAAGACTGAGTAGTTAATATAAGTGCCGAAATTTCACTCGGCCACAATTATTAATAATAATGTACTGTATAGTATGAAACATAATGGCTATTAAATAGAATTATATTGGTTGTTTTTTCTCAGCACGTTATTGTTGATCTGAGAAGCTACCTTTCTGTTGTCAAACATGGAGAGTTCCACATTGTACAGTTTCTTTGGAACGACTGGAGATGTGTCCTGGATCGTCATAATAAGATATCGTCATACCATATGTTTAATTTCATTGTGTAATGGTAATATTAAACATTTAGATAATGTAATATTTAACATTCAGTATCAGATGTGTACATCCATTCTAAGCGGTATTAGATTATGACACTGCTATTTGATTATAATGATATGATCTTGCATATTTATTTTGTATTTTCATGCAATCGTAGTGAGTATTGGTGGCATCTCCCCGATATATTTTTGAATCAGATTTTTTATCTGTTGAGAAATATTCTCACCAGACACTTTATGTGTCAATTTAGCCTCATATTAGGCAGTGCAATTAGTTATCCCCGCATAATTCGTGCGTTGTTAAACCGTTTTTGGTTTTACTCTTGGATATTTAAAAAAAGAAGAAAAAAAAATGTTGCACATTTTTTTTAATCGGGAGGTGGCGGTAATGTTGCTGCTAAAAACTTGTCGCAACTTATTCTGACCATGCATTCTGACTATAGTTAATTTTTAATGCATGGGAAGGAACTCATGGAATTGTAGTCACTTTTATTTCTACAGTCGTCTAATCTTGATAGCTATCGTCAAGAAGTTGTCTTATCTTGATAGCTAGGGTTGCCGATAGTTGTGTGAACGATTTTTGAGTCATGTCCATTTATGGAGCGCTCAGATCGCCAGTTCTTTGAAAACAGTTGGCAATCGCAATGTTTCAAGATTCATTTCCTTTTAAGGTAAAAGGTCTTTAGTCGAACATCGTAGAACATTCTTCGTTTCGTAAATCTGGCTGAATTGTATTCGATTCGCGTGTTCTGCGCATGTCTCTTTTTGTGGCGTTGTTTTAATGATTTCCGCCCAGGTTAGTCTGAGCTGAAAAGCTGATAAGGCGAGACGTAGCTATGTGCTAGTCTTCGCTTAGTTTATTCAGGAAGGAGTCCTCATCATGGTTGTTCCTTTGTTGAGATGATATATCTCTATGTTATTTCAAATGCCTGGAGGCATATGTGATTATGTGATTTAATTCCTGATGAACAGGTAACTGAATCCCTTTTTTGCTAAGTAACTTTATCGCCATCTTGTGATGTTGACTTTTGCTTAGCGTGCCTTATTCTAAAGTCTACGATATGACTAGTTTGCTCAGCTCACGATCCACTTATATTGTCACGCATCGATTGATGCCTGTCCTATGGACTATTTGCTTCCTGAACTTTATTGATGGATCTAGGTTTGATACCTTTGCTGTTTGCTGGACAATAGAGGACGATAATGTGACGCTCAAAAGACATGCCTGTCTTGTTGAGGTCAAATAGAGGAGACCATATTTAATCTCCTAGTTGATATCTACTAGCTCTTATGGAAAGGGGAAGTTTACTACCTGACTACATTAACAGCGGTTTTACGATATCCTAAAAAGCATACGATGTACATTATTATTATGCTGTTTGCTGTGCCTGTTGAATCGACTACTTCGATGATACAATGACTGTTGTATTATACTTGTGATGTTTTTCTGCATAACGATGTCCATGCATCTTGTCATTGTGGCGTACAATATATATTGCCAAAAAACCATCACTTGCTGTTCAACAATTTATTTACTTTACACGTTTATGAACTGATGTGACGTCCCTCTCTAATACTTGACTTCATAAACACGTCACACATAAACCAGACTACAGACACCAAGTTACTACGCCTCATCATCCCTGGTGTCTGAGGGTGGCACACTACTCTGCAAAGGCCAGTATCATAGTACCTTTGGGAAGCAGATGAATTACAACACCCTCAACGTTGTGTGGCACATGTGACTTCATCCACAGAACATTTATACACATCATATAATAATACACAACAATATGACACAACTATTTCTAGGTTTTATTGTAGCCCAGTAATATATCTTCCTCTTGAAGATGTTGTGGTAAAAAGGCAGTGAACCACTGAGACAATGGCGCTGTAAAATGGCAGACACCATAACGATTACAAGATGGCGCGGCTACATATTCCCCGCCTGATTTTGTTGTCGTCCCGACAACAGCATTACCTATGGCACTTCAGTCGTAATCTCTGCAAGGTATGCCAGCCTGGTTCGGGCGTTATACCATGTACATATTCCCCAGGGTCTGTCTCATCTAGCAAAGCTGGTGCAGAAGGTAGGCCTAGTGTCGTATCTATCAGATCTGGAGAATTATCTTTGTCTTCACTTCGTCTCAGTTCGTTAGCCGCAACTCTCATCTTCAGATCTTCGTTGTCTGCTGGTCTTATCACATAAGGACCACCGCTAGCGTCTGGAATTGCTGATACAATAAATTCGTCGTTGGACCACACGTCTTGTATTTTGGCCCGCACTCTTTCACCCACTCGCAATGGTGTGGGGCCTGGAAGCTGATTACTTCTCTTCCTCCTATCAGCGGCCATTTTCTGCATTCTCTCTGCAGCTTTTTGGTGTGCTTCTTGTAACATCTCTAGGTGGCCTTGCAGCCACTTATAAGTTGCCTCTGGCTCTTTATCTGGGCGCGTGCCTATCATGAAGTCAAGAGGAAGCCTTGGTTCTCTGCCGAAGAGGAGGTAGTATATTGAGTACCTGTCGAAGCGTAGGGGTGGAGTTGTAAACCATAATTACCTCAGCTAGATGCTCAGACCACCTTTGTTTCTGGTTGGCTGTCATGGGTCTCAGCAAATCATGCAAGGTCTTGTTGAAGCGCTTGTAGTGCCCGTTGCCTTTCGGATTGTAAGCTGTAGTGCGGCTCTTGTGGACTCCATATATCCTGCACAGCTCTGCGACTATCGCTGATTCGAAATTCCGGCCTTGATCAGAATGTATCCTCTGAGGAACTCTGAGATACTGGAAGCACTTCTCCACCACGGCCTTGGTGACCGTAGTTGCTTTGTGGTCTCTTGTTGGTATGGCAATGGTGTACCTGCTGAACAAATCTGTCAGAACTAATATGTTCTCAAACCCTTTTGAATCCCGCTCTAGCATTGTGAAATCCATTGCTACCACCTCTAGTGGCCTGGAGGCAATCAGGTTTCCAGACGGCCCATGAAACTTCAGTTGATGTTCTTTGGCAATGTTACATCGGTACATCTGCGACAAAACACTTCAACATAGCTGTGAAGCCTACCTAGAAGCACCTACTTCTCAGCAACTGAAGCAAACGCTCTCTTACCTGATGGCCCACCCTGTGTGCAGTCCAGTATCCGTGGTTTCATGGACTCAGGTATTAACAGTTGTTTTATGCTGGATCCATCTGATCCCTTAACTGTCCGGTATAACGACCAATCTGTCACTTCGAGCCGGTTACTCTGATTAAATAGTTTCCATGCAGCTAAGGGGATTTTTCGAGCATCTCTTCCTAAAGGTCTGGTGCCATCATTTACCATCTTCCTAACCATCGCTACCACATCACCAGCTCCGTGGAGATTTATCAATGCCTCACGCAAATAGGTAGGAAATGCTTAAGTGGTTGCTGGTGCTGTAGATGATTCAGCAGGTACCCTTTCACTGATACCTTTCTGGCATGTTGCTGCCATCAACCCTATCTCATGCGGTATCTGGGTAAACCTTCTGATACCTCAGCTGTTTTGTCACTTATTGCAACATCTGCATCATCCACCAGTTCTTTGCCTGTGGTCTCAGTAGGAAAGAGGAACAAATAATCTGCATTTCCATTGGCTCTTGCTACCCGATGTCGGATTGTGTAGTTAAACATAGCCATCTGGACCATCCATCTCTGCTCTATAGCTCCCAGTTTAGGTTTCTCACAGAAGGCCAGACCCCTGTTGTCTGTAAATACATCTACTTGTGATCCTAGCAGGACTCCTCTGAACTTCTCAGCCATGGCCAACTTAAGACCCAGCAGTTCCAGCCTCATACTGCATTTTGAGTTTCTTTCAGAGGGTCGAAATGTGCGGCTTGCATATGACAAGACTTTCTTTGTTCCATCTTGCACTTGTGAAAGGATTGCTCCCAATCATTCAAATGATGCATTTACCTCCAGGATAAACGGTAGCGAGAAGTTAGGGAACCCTAGTAGCGGTTTGAAGGTTAGCGCCTTTTCCAGTGTCTCAAAGGCTACAAAACACTCTTCAATCCACAGCTCTCCTATGGGTGACTTACTTCGTCTTTTAGTTTGCACGCCTTGATTGAGCGCAGCTAGTAAATCACGTAGCAATTTGGCTATCTTTGCAAAATCCTGCACAATTCTGCGGTAGCAACTGGCCAATCAAAAGAATGACCGTAACCCAGTCTGGGACCGCGGTACAGGGGCCTTTTGAACAGCCTTCACTTTGTCTTCCATAGCTCCTGTTCCATCTGCTGTTAAAGTATGTCCCAAGAATTCAATCGGTGTCCTACACAGCTTACACTTTTCTCCACTCAACTTCAGCCCTAGCTGGCGTAGCTTAGAGAATACTTTCTCCAGTTGGCTCAAATGGTTAGTGAAGTCAGCGCAGTACACTAAAATGTCATCAAGGTATACTAGTATCAGCTCGAACACTAAATCATGCATATTGCTCTGCATTAATCACTGGAAGGTACTGGCAGAATTGGCTAACCCCATAGGCATCCAGATGTATTCATAAAGTCCAAAAGGGGTAGTGAAAGCGGTTTTTTCTTGGTCTTTCTCATCCATTGCTACTTGATAGTAACCACTTGCCAGATCAAGCGATGAGAATATCTTTGCTCCTCCAAGCGCATCCAGGTACTCATCTACTCAGGGCATACGGTAGTGATCCCTCTTTGTTTTGCTATTGAGGGCCCTGAAGTCTACGCACAGTCTAAGCCGACCATCCTTCATTCGGACCAAAACTATTGGGGAGGCCCAAATACTCCAACTCTCCTTGATTATTTGTTTGTCCAGCAATTCTTGTAGGTGATCCTGTACCTCTCTGTAGAAAGCACGGTGGATTCTCCTGTAAGGCTGCTTAACTGGGGTGTCATCTGTTAATGGGATGGTGTGCGTTACCATATCAGTGTATCCTGCATCTGTCTCATCTATGGCAAAACGATCGGCATAGCGGCTCAACAACGCTCTTACTTCCTGTTCTTCAGCCTCTCTGCCCTCAAACCCGGTAAGGTCAATTGGGCACATCTCTTGTTCTGGATATGTGTTTGGTGGACTTGCTGACATTTCTACCCATTGAGACAGTACAACTCTGAAATATGTGCTGCAGTTCATCCCAGCTTTTGTCAGTACTCCTACTTGTGTCCCGGGGGCTAAAACAAGTCTTCATCACCCAAAGTTATGGCCTGAGTATCACAGGACCCACTTCTAAGAACAGTCAATGTATGAATTATAATCAGCCCTCTGTGCTCTAAGTCTCTGTCAGGCTCAAAGAGAAAAGTTCTTTCTGACTGGCCTCTTCTTCTGCATGTGACTGTTATAGCATTGATCGATCGAGCCGGTACGTGGGTTTGCTTTCTCCCAGACACCCATACTTTCATAGAGTCTGATTTCTACGTCATCCTCTGATCCCGTGGAGGGTCCCATCGTAGTATGTTCTGTATAATTAGGATTTCCACAAGGACATTAGTACCAATGACCCCTGGTGTTAACTATTGATTCTAAGGCAGAGTCTGTATGTATTCACACAACCCTATCAGCGACAAGAAGCACATAAAGCAAACGTTATAAAGTAAACCAAGCGAAACAAAACACAGCCAGTGCTCAATTGCTAATGTGTTCAAGACATCATCAGATCGACCCTGGTTTCTTACTCTGGTTTCTTTGGAGTGACTGACGAAAAACAGGCCTCTGCTGGCCAGCGCGCTTCTTTATATAGGCCGCTATGACTAATCACTCAACGTAGTGCGCGCGCGTAGTAATTGGGCTATGCAAATAACACACACGAAGGATGCTCTAGAAGGACCGGAAACACAAATATGAAACACAACTATTTCTAGGCTTTATTGTGGCCCAGTAATATATCTTCCTCTTGAAGATGTTGTGGTAAAAAGGCAGTGAACCACGGAGACAATGGCGATGACAAGATGGTTCTGAAAAACGACAGCCGCCATAAAGATTACAAGATGGCGCGGCTACATTTTTGCAAGACAAGACTGTCCAGACAAGTTTCAGATTACCCTAACAGTAAACAGGGGAGAGACGATGAATAATCGCGTCCGTCTAGAGATTGTCTGTGATGATAATTGCAGATTACCCGTCTGGAACTTCTAATTAGCCAGGGCACTATCTTGCAGGTATCAGGTTACAAATCTAATTTGAAAGGTTACCTAACAGTAAACGAGCCCACCCGTATATGGAGATGAGGTCATGTGTAAAAATTGTAAAATGATATTTTAAAATGCGCGGGGGGAGGAAATAACTAACATCCCCACCCACTTGATTCTTGCTTATGGATTGGATCAAATGAAAGTAAGAAACATACACTCATTCTAATTGGAAGCCGGTCAGAAAAAAAGTGGACGCTTCGGCAGGTAAACTGCGATATAACGTAGTACATTCGAGATATACGACACTGCAATCCAAAATAGTCGGAGTTGACAGTCCAGACAAAGCCAGGAAAGAATAGTCACGATTCTGAACTTAGAGGATCGGAAGAAAACGTATTAGAGCATCCTTTGAACACTGGAGAAGCAACCTCAACAATATTAATAAGGAAACCGGAACAATCTACAGGACTGCACATAAGTGACAGATGGATTATTTATAGAAATAATACCCTGATGCATGTTTGGGGCATCTGTATCAAGTTTCCAAGACTATTCTACTGAGCAAGAAGTCAAAATTTCCTAACTATTGGGTAAGTTGTGACATATATTTTGTACTTTGAATTTTACATGTTTGCACTTGTTGGTGGTTATACAGGTCCATTCGAGGCTAACAACCTCAGCATGTGAAAGTGATATATTCATGTACCATCCCAGCAGAGCACTGATGATAGCTTTGTGCTATTTCTCATGGGAACCAAAAGAAGAGGTAACCTCAGACTCTAAGAGGAGCAAGGAGTGGATGATGATGACAGTATGGGTATATATTTATTATCATTTGTAAAAAGATAAATGTATACTTAAAGATGTTTACTCAGGTGCAAGCCATTGCATTCTCCGCTGTCAGGATATACTTTTCGCTCAGGCTAACTGAAAGCATTGGGGAATTTTTATCATATTCACTGAGCTTTAAAGCTCAGGGGGAAAAAATTACTGAGAAAAAGAGTAGCTGGAAGAGACAGCGATAAGGCACCAATTTAGTAACAGGAAACATAAACTTAGCAGAGGCTTTTGTTTTCCTCTAAAGTTCGTGGTACGAGTCTACAAGACCATTGGTGGTACCAGTCTACGATACCAGTTTTGTAGATAAATCTGTGGTTCTTAGCTTGTAGTCGACACGAGACGCCTAGCTCCAATGGCATGTGAAGATGCTCGAAATTGACTCCAGGAGCGGTTACCCCAGCACTCGCATTTTGGGAAGTGCCCTCGCCAAATACATCTTACTTCGACGGAGCAGTCAGCATTCAACAGAAACACTTTATCAATCTGACAGCTAAGTCAAATCGTAACGGGCCATAACTAAGTGAACACTTTCAGTATTCTATACTACTCGTCAAAAGTCAAGGGCCACTTAGAAAAACCTTAGTTGAAACCATAAAACAAATCTGATATAAACGTAATTGGTATCAGTCAAAACGGCATTTATTGAATACCAAATTGACATGTCACGTAAAGAAATGGAAACACACATTCAAACGCAATGAAGCTGTGAAGTGTGTCACCCACCTTTTCAAAAGTCACACAATAGATATTGGACAAATAGACATTTCAAAATCGGGTATGACCACCGTTTGCAGCAAGGCATTCAAGACAGCGTAGACGCATCGGGTCCACTAGGGTCCGAAGAGTATCCTGAGGAACAGCTTGCCATTCCTGAAGCAGAAATGCAGTCAGCTGTGCAACATCCATTGGCAGGGGATGATTTGTTGACAATCTTCGACCAAGGACATCCCAGAGGTGCTCAATCGGAGAAATATCAGGTGAATGAGCTGGCCACGCCATCCTGATGATCCCATGTTGCTGAATAAACTCATTCACCACACGAGCTCGATGGGGTCGAGCGTTATCATCTTGGAGGATGGCATTACCACCTATGGCCTCCAGAGCAGGCCGAACAATTGGTCTCAAGATTTCGTTCTGGTATCTTGGGCCGGTCAAGTTGCCTTGGATGATGTAGAGTGGGGTCCTGCCGTGTCTGTAGAAGCCTCCCCTGACCATGACAGAACCCCTACCATAACGATCCACCTCTCAAATTGTGTCATCAGTAAATCGCTCTCCTGGTCGTCTCCAAACTCGAATCCTGCCATCATTGAATGACACAGTGAATCGAGATTCATCAGTGAAGAGAACTTGACTCCATTGTTGCCTTGTCCATCGGATGTGCTCGCGACACCAAGCAACACGGGCTCTGCGATGAGCAGGGGTAAGAGGGATTCTGACTGCATGACGTCGAGCAGCCAGTCCAAATTCATGTAAACGTCAGCGAATGGTGCTTTGACTGATATTAACGTTTACAGTTTATCTCAGCTGACATCTTAGAGTGGAACAAATCACTGTTCGATTGCGCAGGGCTGACAACAAGAGGTACCGGTCATCATGTCTATTGGTGCATCTACGGCGACCTGGCCGGTGGCGATCCTCCACACTTCCTGTGGCCTGAAATCTCTCCAAAATTCTTTGGATAGTAGAGTGTGACACTGCATGCCGTCTAGCAACCTCACGGACAGATAAACCACTTTCAACCCACGCTATAGCCCTCATTCTTTGTAAGGTGTCAAGACTTCTTCTCGGTGGCATGGTTTTTGCAAGTGATGAAACTACCCTAAGTCTGCTGATTGTAAAACAAATTAAGAGTGAACTCTGTTCAAGAAAAGTCGCCATTGCACGTGAAATGTCAATCAGCACGATTACTTCACCTGTTTGGTTGTACGGAAGTTTGAAAAAACAGATTAAAAATGTGAATTTATGGTCAGCAAACCAAATTGCACGTGATCACCATGGTTGTCGGTGAGTTGTTTTTATGCTTAACGTGCATAGAGGACTGTCAGAGGAAGATATTGCACCCATTTGTACTAAAAACTTCCTTTATTTAATCATTCTATGCGCTTATACAAAAGTGTATTGAAAATAATAGGGTGGCCCTTGACTTTTGGCGAGTAGTATATTTCCAGCGAAGTTTCAGTGAAGAAACAAGTGTTAACAAACCTTTATTTGTTTTATAACTGTTAAAAGATAATTGATCATTAAATTTGTTAAATTTTTTGTGGAAACTCACAGTTGATTTAATTATTACAGGGAGAAGTGGACATGTATGAATCAGTATTTCCATAGGTAAAAGAGCAAACAACATAGCATTTTACTGTTAAATCAGTTGGGGGTTTGAACGAGCTAAACAAAATACACTATATATATCTTCATAAAAGCTGCGGGGGGGGGGGGGGGGGGGGAGATAACAAATTTACTTTTCTAACACACATTCAGCCTTGTTCTTAACTTCTGAATATCTTGTGAATTCGTCCTCAAGGTAGAAGCATCAACATCCTTCTATTTCTATATCTGCCAAAAGTAATCGTGTTTGAAGGCAGATACCTTTGAAGACCCACATTAAATACTCTTGAGTTTTGGTCATTGTTGGACCACGACTGCACAGCAGGAGAGGCATTATACAACAACCTTAAAGTATTAATGTTATGGTATCAATACTTCTTTTTTGCCACATAAAATATTCTGAGATCTCCAAGGGCAGCGGGAAGTCCCCTGACTTTGCTTCTTGAAATTATCAAGCTTTTTTTTTAACTCGTGATACGCCGCGTTTTTATTCATATGTGTGATTTGGTTAACACGGCGTGTCTTTATACGAGACTGTCAATATGTCTACTGACTTAAAATGTTGTCAGTCTTGGTTGGGCTTACAAGGATTGCCGACTAATATAGAACGCGAATAATAAAACATCGTGGGCCGAAAGATGGGCCTAGGTTAATACATAATTTGACTAACTGGTAATCAATGTCGCTAGAGGACATGCACACCATCATAGCTGGCAGACGCTGGAGCTGGGTTGGCCATGTCCTCAGAAGAGACCACGATACCATCACAAGAACAGCTATGCTATGGACCCCTGAAGGAAAACGAAAGAGAGGCCGACCAAAAACAACTTGACGGAGGACTGTGGAGGCTGAGATGCAAAGAATGAACCAGAGTTTGGGCACTGTACGAAGGATGGCCACCGACCAAGCAAAGTGGAATAAATTTGTTGTTGCCCTACAAGAAGCCACTAGTCGTGATGGCCACTGACTGCTTTGACGGTCGACGGCTAATGATCAAGAAGAAGAAGTATATATTTATATGTGTGTGTGTGTGTGTTCTAAGCGGTCACAATTTACTTCCTATTCTACCTGTCACTCAATGTTAACTTGTGCTGTCCTTACTGAAATATTGTAATATATTTAACAGAGAGGAAGAGTGTTTGTTTGACATTATAACAAGAGTCGCAAGATGGCGGGAAAGAAGATATTATATATCTAGGCATTTCGTTATTATCTCTTTAAAAAGAGTTTTGTGAAGAAGTTTGACTTTTTTTTTTTTACAATTTCCATGTGGCAACACTGGTCTCTACTTGCATCATAGTTTTTAAAACTGTAGCTAGAGGGAATCAACTCTTGTCACCAGACAGTTTGGTGTACCTTGCATTCATTAACTCTCCTGAACTGTTTGTGATCTTTCAGTGTATGTTAGTCTATAAATGTGACTTTCACTTCCTGTCACACATCTAGATTTCTGCTCTACACTATGGGATGGTTGCCCTGCTTCCACCTCAAAGAGACTGCACTCCCTGCATAAGAGAGTAGGACGTCTGATTACCCATAATCGCACGATAATACACGCAAGGATACGAAAAGAACCCAAAATACTGTCCCTAAAATAAAACGTCTCCTCTACAACAAGCTGACTCACGCAATTCTATCAAACAATGCCCCGCCGTACCTACGATCATTGTTTCAAACCAGTAGAAGAGAGGGACTACAATTACATCAGTTACGTCTGTCCAAACCTATGATCGACCTGTTCAAAAAGAGTCTAGCCTACTCTGGAGCCTACTTGTGGGACAGCCTTCTACACCACATAAAAAATCAACATACACAATATTCATTCAACAAAGCCCTTTTTAAACACTTGATCAACACCGATTACACTGACAAACAACATTTTTCTTTCTTATATAAGAATAAGTGTTCTTAGGTCAGTTTCTTGCGCTGATTTCAAATTTGAAATCCGTTTATCTCTATCACGTCGGGTTCTTAAGATATTTGTGAATAAATATATTTTTGGGAAACCGTTACTTGCTCTGTTTCATTTTTACTATATAACTTTTTAAAAATTAATAAAATGCAAAATAATTCTACTTTTTATACTGCTAAAAGATGCATGACATATGTTACGTTATATTTCAAATAGTTACTGTATTTTGAAATAATTCCGAGTGAAATATGACTTCTAGAAGTTGTAGAAATTCGGCTGATCTGTTCTGTTACGTGTGCGGATATTTTACCGATCGTGTTAACCAGAAAAACTTTACACCATTGCTAAAGAAAGCATATGAACTTTATTTCGATTCGAAAGTTGATGATGCAAATAAATCTTGGAAGCCAAATGCAGTTTGTTCGACTTGTGCAAATACATTGGCAGGTTGGTTACGAAAATCGCCGAAGCATAAGTTGATGCCTTTTGGAGTGCCAGTAATATGGCGTGAACCGACAAATCACACTACTGATTGTTACTTCTGCTTGACAAATATCTATGGTTTCACTTTTAAAACTAGAAAGTCTGTGGTTTATCCAAATATTGAATCGGTTTCGAAACCAGTGCCTCGTGATCCAATCATGTGTCCGATCCCAGTTCCACCAGAACAATATCCGTTGGACGTGAATGAACCATCAGAAAGTGATAGTTTACCTGCTTTAGAAACTAATTCTGACTCGGATTATATACCGGTGAATGATGGTGTTCACTTAATTAACCATTCAGAACTTTCAGATCTAATACGTGATCTCGCTCTCACCAAAGGACAAGCGGAATTACTCGGTTCGCGACTCAAAGAATGGAATCTTTTAGCGCCCAATACTCCGATATCTAAATTTCGTCATATACACAGAGAACTTGTTCAATACTTTGAGATGGATGATGACATTTGCTATTGCAAAGATGTAAAAGGTCTAATGGTGCACCTCGGTCATGAGCACATAGTCAACGAATGGCGACTTTTCATCGACTCTTCCAAGACTAGTCTAAAAGCCGTGTTATTGCATAATGGAAATTTATTTTCATCAATTCCAGTCGCCTACTCTGTTCATATGAAAGAAACTTATGACAATATGGCTATACTTTTGGCAAAAATAAAGTACAATGACTACCAATGGCGGATTTGTGGAGACCTAAAGGTCATTGCAATTCTCACGGGCATGCAGACTGGGTATACTAAATTTTGTTGCTTCCTATGTGAATGGGACAGCCGCAACAGACAGGAACATTATGCAAGAAAGGTGTGGCCTATCAGGGATCGTATGCAGCTCGGGCATAAAAATGTAATACACGAGCCATTAGTTAACAAAGACAGCATCATTTTACCACCGTTACATATAAAGTTGGGGCTCATGAAGAATTTCGTAAAAGCGTTAGATAAAACGAGCAAAGCTTTCACTTATCTTCGAGAAAAGTTTCCGCAAATTAGCGATGCAAAGATAAAGGAAGGTATCTTTGTAGGACCTCAGATTAGGAAAGTTATTGCAGACAAACAATTCGAGAACTTGTTACATGGTAGTGAACTTCGCACATGGATGGCATTCAAATCGATCGTCGATAACTTTCTGGGAAATCACAAATCTGTCGACTATGTGCATATTGTTAAGCAGTGCATAGATGCATACAGAATTATTGGCTGTAACATGTCCCTCAAAATCCATTTGCTCAATTCGCATCTTGACTTTTTCCCTGACAACCTTGGCGAAGTCAGCGATGAACATGGAGAACGATTCCATCAAGATATCGCCGTAATGGAGTCACGTTATCAAGGACGGTGGAGTGTGACCATGCTTGCCGATTATTGTTGGATGCTTCATCGCGATGTACCACATGCCATTCACCGACGAAAGTCGACTGCAAAGAAATTCAAGCCTACATAACTGTTATACTTCTTGTACAAATGATGTTGTAATACTGTATGCGTTGTTAAAAAACTTCAATTGCGTATTTCTAGAGATCCCGACCTGATAGAGAAAAACGGTTTGCAGATTTAAAAACAGCGCATTAAAATTGACCAGAAAAACATAGAAATGTTAGAGAAATAAAAAAAAAGTTTTTTTTTGTTAGTCAGTGTTATCTACCCCCATAGAAGCAGCCATTGTCAGTCCACATCGTACCTATATGTCACCTTTTCTTTTCCTCTTCCGCTCGTTATTGTCTATGTAAATAATTTGTTTTATATCCACGTAGTATTGCTATATAATGTAATGTATGTGAGAATGTACCTGTATAGCACTGTACTTTTGAAAATGTGTAATGTATTGTCACCGTAGGGTTTGCCCAAGCATTGTTTATGCTTCTGGCAAGGTTATATGAACGCTTAAAGTATGTCACCGTAGGGTTTGCCCAGGCATGATAAATACATTGCCTATGTTAGGTGAACGTTTAAGACAGTACACGGGGAAGAAAATGGAGTGAGGATTAAAAAATAAGACGAGTGTTCAGTAACTCGGTTCGCGTTAATAAAGCGTGAGTATTTTTTTTTTCTAGTGAGTTGTAAGTCAAAGGCGCAACCAATCATTTTAGAAAAAAAAAAGTTAGGACAGCGAATCAGAGGTACGGGTTGAATCGTACGAGAGAACAGTGACCAGAGGTCATTAGGGCAGTCCGGTTTGAGAAACTGAAGAGGCAAGTTGTGTATTGCCGTGCTCTCACGTCTTGATTCTGTGGGTATACAGAAGTTTTCTGAAGACATTTAGAAATAGCATAGGTGGTAGTAATATTCAGAAGATTAAATGATGCTGTGGTTAAGAATTAGCATAAGACTAGAGATGTTCAGAGGACGTGCTAGTTCTAGACAGTAACAAGAGAAGATGAATAAGAGCTTTCGCATAAACAGTGTGAATAGATAGTGTATTTTGTGAGAAATTCTGTGTATTGATAGTAAGTATATTTTACGTTTATTATGAACATAAACCACAGGTATTTATTGAAGATATTGCATAAGTCACAAGACTAGAAGCTATAAAGGTGGATAACTTGGTTGACTAAGTAAATCAGCTGATGGTCAAGCTTGCTACGACTATAGATGTATAAAGGAATGAAGACTCATTTTCAACGAGGGGAGTCATATTTTTCATGGTGGGCTCATGACAAATGAACTATCACTTGTCGTTAGCAATAATTACGACAAGTAAGGGACTTGTAAACATTACGACTATAAAATTGCTCATGTGCTTTCAATTGTAAGTATGTATTTATACCTCTGCATATATATCTAAGGTTTGGCACCTGTATATGAATTATGTTAAGGTTACAGGTACAGTAATGGAGATAGACCTGACAAGATTAGTCAGAGAGAATAAAGTCATAAATATGTTGAGTTGGAGACACTAGAAAAACAACAAGGAAAATAGAAGGAATTAAGTATGCTCACCGTATCAGTATCAGAGGAAGATACGTCGAGATTGATAATAAAGAATGAAAGCACCAACACCTTAAATTGGAAGTGTTGATATGAGTTATTGAGGTGCTTAGACAAATCAGGGGAAGGTTTGAAGCACGGTAGAAATAGGCCAGTTGGAACTGATTTGAATTGGTGAAAGAGGAGAATATGTATATACATGAGTCAAAGGTTGCACATAAGGCAGTTATGATATAACTGTAAGGGAGTTCTATGCTAAATACATTGCTTTGTTGAGGGAATTAAACATGTGTAAATAAATAGTTTTGCTGGATACCACACCAGTTTGGTTCAATCTGTGAGAGTTGTTGTATGTAGGCTGTGTCCAGGTTAAAAATAAAATCCACTACACGAGATTAGTCACTATTAACAACAAAGAAGGAATGGAACGGGTCGTGGGTTGTAGAGAAGGACCATTTCTCATCCAGGAATCATCATCTCTGGCGGTGATGGCCATTACACCAGTTCCCCGCATAAACAACTTGGAAGTTAAATAAAAGAGATTTGTAACTTGATTTATATAACTAGGCCTGCCATTTGCCACCTAGTTATATAGCGCTGTTACAGTATTTTATTTGTTTAAATGTGATGATGTGTATGAGAATGAGCAGATATACATTTTTACAGCTCGAAGATATTTCGGCTACAGAAGTGCGTAAGAAATTATTATTATTATTATTTCAGTTTTCCTCAATAATGTACGGATATAAGCGAGAATGTATTTATGTTATTTGTGTATTGATGTTTAATGACACTTTCAAAAATGATGAACACATGAGTGAGTGTCGGGATACAGAATGAAAGATAAAGGGCTGGATGGTCGGACAGACCTGGGTCTCCAATTCTTTACCCTTTTAAATAAAGTTATGTCCATCTATCTCTCCTACTGATTCTGCTCTTGGGTTAAGGAAGGCACAGAAATAACACCAAGTCTCACCTCCTTCAATAGCGGACTGTCAATTACTTCATGAGTTCTGATACCATGCCAACTAATCTGATTATGCTTGAAATCATAATTTACTGTACGTATTTTTTTTATATTAATTTTTATTTAATTTTAATTTTTTTTTAAATAATTAAATTAAATTTTATTTTATTATAATGTTTGTTTAATTAATAATACTTAATTTTGATTATGACTGCATACTGTAAACGCAGGCTGTTATATTACCTTTATAATGTTGCATGCCTTCATATTAATGCTTTAAGTAACATGTGGGAATGATAGGATATAATATACAAGATAAATGACAGTGGGAGGGCAAAATGTTTGACAGGCCTGCGCGCCGAATTCTTAACCCTTCGAAAATAAGTTTGTTCGTTCGTTCGTTAGTTCGTTCGTACATTCCACTCACTATTTCACATTCGTGACTCTACCTTTCTCTACTCACATACCTCACTCAGCCTTGTCTGTCTGACATCAGACTCAATACCATCTTCGCGACACCCTACTTCGATAGAAAATTATATGTTTTTCACTACATGAGAATTTTGTAACAAACTGGCAGATACATTTACCGATTTCTTAATTCTCCTTACAAGTTATTTCAAGACAAATTTAAAAAAAAAAAAACAATAAAATAGATTTTCAAGAAATAAAATATATATATATAATTTGTACATTTGGGAATAAATCATATTTTTAATAAAATGAATCATGTTTTTTTTTATCCCAAGGTTTTGGTTTTCTTAAATTTAAATTTTGAAAACAAAATTGTTATAATTAAGAATCGTATGATTAAATAAATTTACAAGACACACATCTTTTCTAACTTATGGATGAGAGAGCAAATAATTCCCGGGAAATTAAGGGAAGAACCCTATGATAACCCAGAATCCCGGGAAATTTAAAGTCGAGAAAAATGAGAAACACTAGTGTACACCCATACTTACTTACTTAGTCGTTCCCCTTCTACCGTGAGGTGTACAGGTTTGGAATAGAGAGCGCCAGACTATCCTATCGGCTGTCTTCCTGCTGGCCTGGTTCCATTCTAGTCCTTGGTCCTTCAAAGATTGTCTAATGTTGTCCTTCCAGTAGACTCTGCGTCGTCCATGGCGGTCTGGATCATTGGCTCTTTGTTTCCCATGCTTGTCGTGGTAGCCGATCTTCTCCCATTCTGCAGACATGGCCAAATAGTTGAAACTGCTCTACTTGGGTCTGCAGGGGGTGGGATTTTAGGCCTTGACGTATCGTCTGGTTGCGGACCATGTCTCTTCTTGTTACTTCAACCACCTTCCTAAGATACCTCATTTTTGAGGTTTGGATCTGGCTTTTGTGTTTTGTAGTCATTGCCCATGACTCGCATCCATATGTCAAGACTGGGACATATGTGGGGCGGTATACCGCCATCTTCGTTTTCTAACCAACCTCTCCCTTGCTGAGGATTCCTCGATTTATGGCCTGAAAAAAGTCTCCCAGCTGCTGCTTTTCGAGTGGCCAACTCTTCTTTGATGCCTCCCTTTCGGTCTATAATAGCTCCGAGGTATTTAAAGTGGTCGACCTGCCCCAGTACCTGTCCTCCCAGCTTAATCTGCTGTCTTCTTGCTTCTCGTGATATCACCATGGATTTTGTTTTAGAGCTGCTTATGACCATCCTTCTCTTCTCCAGCTCTTCCTTCCCGACTTGCAGGTTGGATTGGAGATGTGCCTCTGATATAGCAACCAGGGCAGCATCATGAGCAAATGCCAGCTCTGAAATACATACTTGTCTCGTCTTCCAGTACCCCACTGAATACTTTCTTGTTCTCTCCTTAGATGCCTTGATGACATCATCCATGAGGAGTATGAAAAGATAAGGTGACAGGATATCACCTTGTCTTACACCAGTGGTGGTCCTGAACTCTTCTGATTTATGGTTTGCTGTCCTCACATAATTTCTGCAAGACTTGTAGAAGCTCTGTATAGCATGAATCAGAGGTACTGGAATGTTCTTCCTTGCCAAACAGTCCCAAAGTTTGCCCCACAGGACCCTGTCAAATGCCTTTTCCAGATCTTTGAAACAAAGATGGATCTCACTCTCATACTCAAGAGCCTTTTCACTCAGCTGTCTGAGTGTGAAGATTAGGTCTTGAGTACTCCGGTTTTGAATCCGTACTGGACCTCAACCAATTGTGGCTCAGCTAGGCGTCGGAGTCTCGGCTCTAGGATTCTAGAGTAGATTTTACCCGGGACACTGAGAATGGATATGCCTCTATGGTTTCCACATTGTCGATTGTCACCCTTTTTGAAAACTTTGGTATGGTCTTGTTGCACCACGCTGCCTGTAGGACTATTAAGAGTAATAGGTCGCCTGGTGCTCCGATGTACTTAACCATTTCTGGTGATATCATCATGCCCTGCTGCTTTGATCATCTTGATTTTATCCAATCTGCCTTTAGTTCTTCCATCTTTATGTCTTCTTCACCATCATTGGTTTTCTCTTCTGTGCTAGTGGTTATCATGTCTGATGCTTCCCCATGTCACCATCCAGGAGTTCTGAGAAATATTCTTTCCATCTTTCCTTTGAGGCAGTAAGCAATTTGCTTTACTTGTCCTTTATAATTTGAGATGGCATAGTTTTTCCTTCCTCATGTTCTGTAGGGTCTTATAGAACAATTTCTGGTTTTCTTGCGCATCTTTTTCTGGCTTTTCTCGAAATTGTTCCCAGGACTTCTGTTTTGCTGCTGGCACCTTGTTCTTAGCTTCTGTTCTGAGTGTCACATATTCTCTGTATTTTTCCATTTGTCCTGTTGTGTTTTTAGCTCCTAAGTATTGTTTCCATGCCATTTTCTTCTCTCTTATTTTCTCTTTGACTTCCTCTGTCCACCAATGTGTCCTCTTTCTCTTGTTCCCAAGTCGGACTTAACCACATGCTTCTGCAGCAGCTGTCTTTATGATGTCCTTGAATTTTAGCCAGAGGGTTTCCAAGTCATCAGGTTGTTCTTCTATTTTGCTCATCGCTGCAGCAATAAGCCCCTGATATATGGTCTTAATTTCTGGCTCTCTCAGCTTGTAGCTCTTAATGCTCATTTCTCCCGTTCGTTTACTTGGTTTCTTGCGTGATGTTGGGCAGTTCCTAGGCTGAGCAACTCTTTGAGTTGCTCTTTTGATTGTAAGCAGGTAGTGATCACTTCCAATCTCTGGCCCCCTCTAGACTCTAGCATCCCAATTATATTTGAATGAGCACCTCCTAACAATGGCATAGTCGATCACTGACTTCTCATTCTTTGTTGATTTACATCTAGTGTATGCATGTATGCGCTTATGGGGGAACATCGTGTTTGTGATGATCAGATTCTGCTCACTGCAGAATCTAAGGAATCGCTTTCCATTGTCATTGAGAGTATCTTCTCCGTATCTTCCTATAACTCCACCCCATCTAGCATAGCCATTTCCAACTCTGGCATTGAAATCTCCAAGCATGATAATTTCATCTAGGCAGTCACTCACTGTCCTTTGAAGCAGCTAGAAAAATTCCTCCTTGACCTCTTCTCTCATCCTCATTTGGCCCATACACTATGACCAGGTTGACTATGGTTTCTCCTGCTTTTAGTTTTACAACCATAATGCGCTCCAAGACAAAGTTCCTTCCCTTGATACTATCTTTTTGGTTTTTGGCCACAATGCAACCTACGCCCACTTTAGCTCTTTCAGGTGTGGTTACACCACTGTAGAGCAGCGTGTTTCCATCGAGATCCATGACTCCTTGTCCTTTTTTCTTTGTTTCCGTTATAGCCAGGATTTCTAGTTTTGCTTTCCTCATCTCTTCCACCAGCTCATCTTCTTTCCCATTTATACTTCTTGTGTTCCAAGTTCCATAAGTCGTAGTCTGTAGTCCGTTCCAGTTCGTCGCCTTTAGAATCAGTCCGGTTTTCTCTCTTGTGGTTCTCATAATCAAAAGTTTAAAGCAAACAAGTGATTGGCCTGTTGTGCCTTTGCATGGTGGAGGGGCTGTCTCCTTGTGGCCTCCATGCAGACCGCCCTCCTCCATTTTCAGCCGGGCTTGGGACCGGCCTTTTCATTAACACTGTTGTACGAGCTAAAGATAGTGTGTGGCTGTGTCACAGTTTGACTAAAGATTGTATCACTGCATTATGTAATCTTAAGTCACAGTAACAGCAATCTACCACATCTACAAGACAAACCTTGGCACTATGAAAACCTTATGTGACAGGTGGGGAATCTTTCTTTTTAGTTCCTTGTTATAAATTTCCAAGTGATCGTTGTGTTTTTTATTTCATAGGTCTATCTTTTAAGTGGTAACTGGCGACTGCCAGAATTGTAATTACTCAATTGAATTTTATTCGAGACCAGATCCTTTTATACTCACAGCAGGTTGTCAGTGATCATTCGTATCCTATTAAATCTTTCATGAGTAAGCAATAGCCATAAGTCATAAAGAACTGTTTATTAATATAGTCCAACGGGACTAACAGCAAGGTTCAAATACACGACTCAATATCCTGGCTACGTGCGGCCAGATCGCTTGTTGGTTTTAATAAATCTGGATGTCTTTGTAAAGGACATCAGCATAAATATAACGTTTGCTCGAACTCTTATGTATATATGGATAGGCTTCGACTAGTATCTCAATTATATACGACATAGCTAAGTAATCATTCTACTATAAATCGAGAACATACAAACCGTATGAATACTTGCCAAAACTGGAAAACAATCGCCTAGAATATTATATCTTGAAAATCGTTGAACCTTTGTTTTACTTCTGCCAAAGGTTAATCACACAAGCTTGTAAAAATTGGGCCCTGGTCGAAACCTGACACGTAGTCACTTCTGCATTTCTGAACTGTGTGACTGAATTACGCTCTGACTGCTCTTTGTCCAAAGATAGCCATAGACGATTTCATTGGTTCTTCTGTTCGACTAGTGTTGTATTTTTTACTTTGCTTGCTCGAGGTCTTATACTATTCTTATTTCTAATGTTAACGTGTTTGCATGCGTTAACGTAGGCCATCCGGTGACAGTTGTGTGCAGGCTAAAAGTATGATGCTAACCATTCGTTTACCCAGCCTACGACATTCGCTTAAATATCAGCCCTATTGAAGACATATTCATCAAGCCTAAACACAACTGCAACACACATATAACACTCATTGATAGCCATTACACAACACTCACCATGTCAAACTAATTGGTACATAAACTTCCACTACAAGAGCATATGCATGCTGTGCTAAAGGTTTCTTGCAAGGAAATCAGCAACATTGATAGCTCCATGTTCTATAAGAAGCATACATAAACATTAAAGGAAGACGAAGTTTTTCTTGACTACTAAAAGAATGCTTATGCAGTCACTCTTTCTTTCTTTCTTAATCGGAACCTCTTCTACCTCGTAAACAGAGTGTAGAGGTAACCCAAAGAGCACAAGGCTCCCGGGCAAAACATGCAATCAAAGTGTTTGACAAACAGGTGATTAGCCCATTGTGCTCTCTTACTAACATAAATGTACCTAGCCCTATTACATTAGGCTTTATTAAATAAAACATAATCGCATACAGTAAAAAAGCGCACAACAGCTTACACTAACATATCCTTCCAGTCTCATACACCAACTGTAAAAGACAAATTACACTAGCTAACAGCATCTTACTATTACTTACAGTATAGTAAATCTACAGTTGCCTAAAACATATAGGTGTTACTACAACCAGTGAAACAATATAACACTTCAATGGATGGGGTAGATAAAATTGACCAATTAATTAATAAATATTATGTTCTTAGGAAAACAAATAAATTTTTGAAAATCGTATTTTATCATTGTCTTTACTGTCATAAAATTAACAGTGATACAACGTAAAAATATCTCCAAAGGATAAAATGTAGGGATAAAAAGAATGCGTAAGTTACTAGAAGGCATGATCGCCCACGCCGCGGGTCATCACCCGCCATAGAAATTAAATTGCTGAAACGGTTACCATTTGAACGGGATGAGAACGGCGGATCAAAAGAAAAAAAAATATATGACTGAAAAATTGCGTGAGACTAGCAAGGCTAAGGAGACGCAATTGGGGGGGGGGTGGGGGGGGGGGGGGGTGGGGGGAAGGAAAAATTCACGTCCACAAATTGACACGAGGTACGGAAAGGGGACGCTTATGCGATTACCAAGCCTTTTATTTTGAATTCAGCCGGCAAAAGATATTACAACGCAGATGGTTTTTTGTTGAAATATTACACAATTTAAAAAAGTAACTTTTTCTTAATACTAATGTTAGGAATATAAAAATTAGCTGGCCGGATGGCCCATTTTCGGCAGTGAAATAATATGCTTTTATTTAATACAGAAGGATCGATAATAATGAAGATAATGAAAAAAGATAGCGTTGTTCACATCAGTGAAAGACTGCATTGAATCAAACATGTCACTAATTTGCACAAAAACCGCGACCTTGAGACTCAAGTGTCCAAATCTAGTTAGAATGAAATAGCAGGACATTGGGTGGGAGCTGTGGCTAAAAATAACTTTACAGACAAAATTTGTAGAGGGGGACGAATAGGTGGTTCAAAAACCAAGTACGTTTTTTGTGGAAAAAACAGCTTGTAAAACGGACAACAATAATAATAATCCCATTACTTGACGTGAAGCGGACTGAAATGACTAGTGTACAAAATTTGAATTTGAATAAAAGTGATCCATACTTGACTGAAGCATGACATGAAATAAGTATGAGATAGACACAGAAATTAGTGTAGGATGTTTTGAATTTGAAAAAACAGGGACAAGGCATTCTTTTTATTTGCAGGTACTCTTTCTTTCTTTTTAATCGGAACCTCTCTCTACTCTGTATGTATGAGGTACAAGAGCTCCGGGCAAAAACATATATCAGTGTACGCTCAAAACAAGACGCGCTTTTACTTGCTTTTACTCAATAGTTAAATGTATCCAGTGATAATTAAACAACAGTAAAAACATTTAAGTGTGGTGAATTATTTCCAATGAAGTAAACTTGAAAGGACAACTAAGTCAGATCTTTGGGACGCAGTACTATTAATCCTCAGCAGCTCAGACGCTGAGTACTTTGCTAGCATTTTCTAAATGTTCTTTAATTCATAATCTGAGCTGAGAGTTTTTATGTTGACACCAAAAGGTGGTGTCAAATGCTGGGTAGATAATTGACAGTGATAAAATGATTAAAAAAGGATATGCGTAAGTGAAAGTGTCGGCATAACTCGCAAGGTCAACAGCCATTGTATGGGTTACATTTGAAACGGGTTGAGAACCCAAAAAGAAAAAAAAAATATAGCAGCGTGAGAGTGCGTGGGGCACACGCGATTATATGGGGGGGGGGGGGGGAAAGGAAAAAATTCACGTACCCCAAACACGGAGAGGTTTATGGACGATAACAATAGTCCTCTATTTATTTGATTCAGGGGCAATTAAAGCAGATTATCAGCACCAGAACTACTCTGGCGGAATTTTTCGCGCAGTGGAAATAATATATGTTGACGTATAGATAATAATGAAGACTTTGAGCAAAAGGTGGTATGCTGAATGTACATAAGACCTGATTCAAAAATAACTAATTTGCTACAACACCTTGCAGAGTAATTAACTACTAAGTTGATTGATAAGAGAGTAGACATCGCATTAACTATACAGACAAATCCAGAAGTGAAACCACGTACTGTTTTTTGAATACGCCAAATAGTAGTAGACGGGACCAGATACACAACATATGTGAAAGCATGGTCACCACCAATTTGAATTTTTGGCGAGGTGGGGACCCCCCCCCCCCCCCCCCCCCCCCCCCCCCCCCCCCCCCCCCCCCCCCCCCCCCCCCCCCCCCCCCCCCCCCCCCCCCCCCCCCCCCCCCCCCCCCCCCCCCCCCCCCCCCCCCCCCCCCCCCCCCCCCCCCCCCCCCCCCCCCCCCCCCCCCCCCCCCCCCCCCCCCCCCCCCCCCCCCCCCCCCCCCCCCCCCCCCCCCCCCCCCCCCCCCCCCCCCCCCCCCCCCCCCCCCCCCCCCCCCCCCCCCCCCCCCCCCCCCCCCCCCCCCCCCCCCCCCCCCCCCCCCCCCCCCCCCCCCCCCCCCCCCCCCCCCCCCCCCCCCCCCCCCCCCCCCCCCCCCCCCCCCCCCCCCCCCCCCCCCCCCCCCCCCCCCCCCCCCCCCCCCCCCCCCCCCCCCCCCCCCCCCCCCCCCCCCCCCCCCCCCCCCCCCCCCCCCCCCCCCCCCCCCCCCCCCCCCCCCCCCCCCCCCCCCCCCCCCCCCCCCCCCCCCCCCCCCCCCCCCCCCCCCCCCCCCCCCCCCCCCCCCCCCCCCCCCCCCCCCCCCCCCCCCCCCCCCCCCCCCCCCCCCCCCCCCCCCCCCCCCCCCCCCCCCCCCCCCCCCCCCCCCCCCCCCCCCCCCCCCCCCCCCCCCCCCCCCCCCCCCCCCCCCCCCCCCCCCCCCCCCCCCCCCCCCCCCCCCCCCCCCCCCCCCCCCCCCCCCCCCCCCCCCCCCCCCCCCCCCCCCCCCCCCCCCCCCCCCCCCCCCCCCCCCCCCCCCCCCCCCCCCCCCCCCCCCCCCCCCCCCCCCCCCCCCCCCCCCCCCCCCCCCCCCCCCCCCCCCCCCCCCCCCCCCCCCCCCCCCCCCCCCCCCCCCCCCCCCCCCCCCCCCCCCCCCCCCCCCCCCCCCCCCCCCCCCCCCCCCCCCCCCCCCCCCCCCCCCCCCCCCCCCCCCCCCCCCCCCCCCCCCCCCCCCCCCCCCCCCCCCCCCCCCCCCCCCCCCCCCCCCCCCCCCCCCCCCCCCCCCCCCCCCCCCCCCCCCCCCCCCCCCCCCCCCCCCCCCCCCCCCCCCCCCCCCCCCCCCCCCCCCCCCCCCCCCCCCCCCCCCCCCCCCCCCCCCCCCCCCCCCCCCCCCCCCCCCCCCCCCCCCCCCCCCCCCCCCCCCCCCCCCCCCCCCCCCCCCCCCCCCCCCCCCCCCCCCCCCCCCCCCCCCCCCCCCCCCCCCCCCCCCCCCCCCCCCCCCCCCCCCCCCCCCCCCCCCCCCCCCCCCCCCCCCCCCCCCCCCCCCCCCCCCCCCCCCCCCCCCCCCCCCCCCCCCCCCCCCCCCCCCCCCCCCCCCCCCCCCCCCCCCCCCCCCCCCCCCCCCCCCCCCCCCCCCCCCCCCCCCCCCCCCCCCCCCCCCCCCCCCCCCCCCCCCCCCCCCCCCCCCCCCCCCCCCCCCCCCCCCCCCCCCCCCCCCCCCCCCCCCCCCCCCCCCCCCCCCCCCCCCCCCCCCCCCCCCCCCCCCCCCCCCCCCCCCCCCCCCCCCCCCCCCCCCCCCCCCCCCCCCCCCCCCCCCCCCCCCCCCCCCCCCCCCCCCCCCCCCCCCCCCCCCCCCCCCCCCCCCCCCCCCCCCCCCCCCCCCCCCCCCCCCCCCCCCCCCCCCCCCCCCCCCCCCCCCCCCCCCCCCCCCCCCCCCCCCCCCCCCCCCCCCCCCCCCCCCCCCCCCCCCCCCCCCCCCCCCCCCCCCCCCCCCCCCCCCCCCCCCCCCCCCCCCCCCCCCCCCCCCCCCCCCCCCCCCCCCCCCCCCCCCCCCCCCCCCCCCCCCCCCCCCCCCCCCCCCCCCCCCCCCCCCCCCCCCCCCCCCCCCCCCCCCCCCCCCCCCCCCCCCCCCCCCCCCCCCCCCCCCCCCCCCCCCCCCCCCCCCCCCCCCCCCCCCCCCCCCCCCCCCCCCCCCCCCCCCCCCCCCCCCCCCCCCCCCCCCCCCCCCCCCCCCCCCCCCCCCCCCCCCCCCCCCCCCCCCCCCCCCCCCCCCCCCCCCCCCCCCCCCCCCCCCCCCCCCCCCCCCCCCCCCCCCCCCCCCCCCCCCCCCCCCCCCCCCCCCCCCCCCCCCCCCCCCCCCCCCCCCCCCCCCCCCCCCCCCCCCCCCCCCCCCCCCCCCCCCCCCCCCCCCCCCCCCCCCCCCCCCCCCCCCCCCCCCCCCCCCCCCCCCCCCCCCCCCCCCCCCCCCCCCCCCCCCCCCCCCCCCCCCCCCCCCCCCCCCCCCCCCCCCCCCCCCCCCCCCCCCCCCCCCCCCCCCCCCCCCCCCCCCCCCCCCCCCCCCCCCCCCCCCCCCCCCCCCCCCCCCCCCCCCCCCCCCCCCCCCCCCCCCCCCCCCCCCCCCCCCCCCCCCCCCCCCCCCCCCCCCCCCCCCCCCCCCCCCCCCCCCCCCCCCCCCCCCCCCCCCCCCCCCCCCCCCCCCCCCCCCCCCCCCCCCCCCCCCCCCCCCCCCCCCCCCCCCCCCCCCCCCCCCCCCCCCCCCCCCCCCCCCCCCCCCCCCCCCCCCCCCCCCCCCCCCCCCCCCCCCCCCCCCCCCCCCCCCCCCCCCCCCCCCCCCCCCCCCCCCCCCCCCCCCCCCCCCCCCCCCCCCCCCCCCCCCCCCCCCCCCCCCCCCCCCCCCCCCCCCCCCCCCCCCCCCCCCCCCCCCCCCCCCCCCCCCCCCCCCCCCCCCCCCCCCCCCCCCCCCCCCCCCCCCCCCCCCCCCCCCCCCCCCCCCCCCCCCCCCCCCCCCCCCCCCCCCCCCCCCCCCCCCCCCCCCCCCCCCCCCCCCCCCCCCCCCCCCCCCCCCCCCCCCCCCCCCCCCCCCCCCCCCCCCCCCCCCCCCCCCCCCCCCCCCCCCCCCCCCCCCCCCCCCCCCCCCCCCCCCCCCCCCCCCCCCCCCCCCCCCCCCCCCCCCCCCCCCCCCCCCCCCCCCCCCCCCCCCCCCCCCCCCCCCCCCCCCCCCCCCCCCCCCCCCCCCCCCCCCCCCCCCCCCCCCCCCCCCCCCCCCCCCCCCCCCCCCATATCAGCGCTCAGAACGCGCTATTTGTTGTCCTAGTGAAACACGGTAAATTTTAGTGGGTGAGCCCCGAAAGTAGAATTAGACAATAAGTTCAGGACAGCCATACTATAGAAGCATCCACCCCACTCACATGTTTTATTCATAATCTGATGCTGTGAGTTCTTTTATGTTGACTGTCCTGAGTAAATAATTGACAGTGAGGACCAACCGTTATCTCGGACAGAAAACAGCCTTGTATTGCCCCCAAGCACGTGGGGCCAACAATATAATTGCCCACAAACACGGAGAGGTTTCCCGCACCAGAACTACTCTTTCAAAGTTACGTAAGCAGGCTGGTCTGCTGGATTTACACCAACTTCATAGACATAGCACCCAAAGTGCATTATTACTAAAACATCCCATTTCCTTCCATTTTAATGGGACAATTATGTTTAATAACAAAAAAAAAAAAAATGACAATGTTTGGTAGGCTTAGACAGGGAGGGATGAAGCCACCCCAACAGCACATCTATTCATCGTTCTCCCAGGGAAAATAAAATTATGAACTGTAGAAATATTAACTAATCGTGAAAATTGTATACGTACACACCTTTTATTTATCATGCCATTTATTCATGCCATTCACTCATAAATTCCAAAATCTTTCATATGTTCTGGCCAAAATAAAACCTTGGTTCAGAACAAATAAATTTAAAAAAAGATTTACTTTCTAAAATTTCACCAGCTGAATTTAGTTCATTGTGTTCTAAATTTTATTGATAATATTATATTATTTAATATCTGTGTGTGTGTGTTTGTATATGTCAATACAACCCATTACATTCAGTACCCTAGATTTTAACGTAGCCACATTCATTAGAAAAAAAGATAGGTGTGAGGTCGTAGTGGTAGCAAGAAAGGCCTTCTGAAAATTCACAGCTACATTTTATCTCAGGAGCCTTCACAGCTGACCTCATACATCACACTTAGTAATATCACCATCATACAATACCGTCAAAACCACTACATATATTGGGGTCTTGTCCAGGGATAATTAGCATAAACAGTAATATAAGGATCTCCTTGTGGGAGAAATAAAATTAGGGGAACAAAATTGTAAAATTCCCTTAAAATTAAAAGTGTCCCTTTAAATTAAAAGGGCAATTAGAAGTTGGTGAATCTTCACAGCCAGTGTTAGTTAATTAATTAATTAGAATTATTTTAGTCTAGAGTAATTATAAGTACTTTAGTGGTTGGAAATTTTACTTTGCTTATTGCTAGATTTGTTTAAAAAGTATGGCGGAGCTGGCAAAATTTAGATCAGCTGCTGTGCTGACGGCAAAGGAGATGGGAATGGATGGTCAGATTTTAATTCAATACGTAACGGCTGAATGTGATAAATATATTGAACGGGAAGAAAGGAGATTAGAAAAAGAGGCTGAAAGAAAATTAGAGTCTTAAAGGTTGGCTGAAGAGAAGAGGTTAGAGGTTGAGACTAAGAGGCTGCAGATTGAGGCAGAAGAAAAACGACAGCAAAGGGAGGCAGAAGATAAAAAGGCCGAAAGGGAGGCAGAAGATAAAAAGGCCGAAAGTTAGGCAGAAGATAGAAGTTTGCAAAGGGAGCATGAATTACGACTAAGGGAGCTGGAGTTACAAGGCCAGGCTCCTGAAAATGGTGCCAGCCCTTTTGCCTCAGATGCTACGCCTAGTCTGGGAGCCTCAACCTCAGCTATGGGGTTTCATTTAGACCATTTTGTTGAGAAAGACGATGACATAGAGGGGTACCTAGGACGTTTTGAGTTATTAGCTACTACATATGGGTTAGAGAGAGAGAGGTGGAGTTTAAAGTTATCACAAGGACTGAGAGGTACTTCTTATGAAGTCTTTGCTAAAATGAACAGGGAAGACCAAGACAATTATGACATGTTAAAGCAGGCTCTGTTATTAAGGTACGAGAAGAATGGTGAATTTTATCGTAAGAAATTTAGAAATGCCAAACGGTTGTCTGGGGAGACATACCACCAATTCTCTGCTAGACTGGAAACCTATTTGGAGAAATGGACTGCTCTGGGGAAGACCCAAGACCTTAAAGAAATGATCATGATTGAGCAATTGAGAGAGTCCATGGCTCCAGACATGAGAAAATTCCTCATGGAACAAGGTGCAGAGAAATTGGGAGAGGTTTTAAATGTCGCTGAGAGGTATCAGGCAGCCCAGGCAGAGGTAAGTGGTGCTAAAAAGAAGCACATAGATAATTTTAAAGCTCCACAGCCATGTAATAGATTTGACAATAGAGAACAGGGTAATAGAGGTAGGACAAACTTTGAGCGGCCAAGAAATGACTATCGCGACAGAAACTCACAGTTCAATGACCAAAAAAATAATGAAAGGAAACCGTTTAACCAAGGAAAAAGATGGTGTAAATGGTGCAAGAAAGATAACCATAACACCGAATTTTGTAGAAGGAAACCTTCAAACATTGCTGCAATGAAGTCGGGGACTCAACGATTAAAGGTTAATCCTAATGGACAGCAGGAACCTTATCACCCCCCAGTTTGTGAGGATGTTATTTGTAATGGGGTCACCATAAGGTGCCTTTATGATACAGGTTTGGATTATGATTCAGTTGTGAAGTCTAGCCTAGTGGACTCAAGTCAGTATACCACAGAAACAGTGGAAATACAAGGGGCGACTAAGGACATACCACTCATGACACTTCCCATCGCAAGGATAACGGTGAAAACTCGCTATGTGGAAGGAGAAATCAGAGCAGCAGTGATAGATGAACCAATCTACCCTCTGATATTGGGGTGTAGATACGTCTTCTTGGGGAATCCCGAGAAACCTGTGATCATGGCGACAGTACAGACCAGGTCACAGAAGAAGGAGGAAGAAGGTGAACCTATAAATGCTCATCCAGAGGAGATGAGAAAGGCGCAGGCTGAGGATAGGACACTCAAGCCATGTTTTAAAAAATTGCCTAAATGCCACACACCTCCGAGCAAGGGGGAATACTTTATGAAGAACAAACTATTATATAGGAAGGCCGGAACTGGAACAAATAGTCACAATCAGCTGGTTCTTCCCACTTCATATAGGGATAAAGTGATGGAACTCGGGCATGCGATTCCCTCAGTGGTCACATGGGGATCAGCGCCACAGGACAGCGTATAGCTTGTCATTACTTCTGGCCAGGGATAACGGAGGATATAAAAAGATATGTCAAATCCTGCCCTGAATGTCAAAGGGTAGCTCCAAAGCACTGGACTGCTCCTGCAACTCTAGGGGAAATGCCCATAGTGGGAACACCTTTTGAGAGGGTTCCAGTGGATATTGTGGGACCTCTCACTCGGACCAAGAGGAGGAACAGTTACATCCTTACTCTGGTGGACACTTGTTCTATGTGGGGAGAGGCGGTAGCCCTGCCATCAATTGATTCAAAACATGTAGCAGAGGCACTACTTACAATATTCACCCGATTAGGATTCCCGCATCAAATCTTGACTGATAATGGCTCACAGTTCAAGGGGAAACTAACGGAAGAAGTTTTTAAGCTATTTCAAGCCAGACACTCTCATTGTAGTCCGTACCATCCACAAGGGAACGGCCAGGTAGAGAGGTTCAACGGGACTCTCATTTCTATCCTGAGAAAGCTGGCACACGAAAAAGCGGATCTGTGGGATCAATTCCTGTCTCATCTGTGGCAAAAAGATCGGCATAGCTGCTCAACAACGCTCTTACTTCCTGTTCTTCAGCCTCACTGCCCTCAAACCCGGTAAGGTCAATTGGGCACATCTCTTGTTCTGGATTCGTGTTTGGTGGACTTGCTGACATTTCTACCTATTGAGACATTACAACTCTGAAATATGTGCTGTAGTTCACCCCAGCTTCTGTCAGTACTCCTACTTGTGTCCCGGGGGCTAAAACAAGTCTTCATCACTCAAATTTAGGGCCTGAATATCATATGACCCACTTCTAAAAACAGTCAATGTATGACTTATAATCAGCCCTCTGTGCTCTAAGTCTCTGTCAGGCTCAAAGAGAAAAGTTCTTTCTGACTGACCTCCTCTTCTGCATGTGACTGTTATGGCCCTGATCGATCGAGACGGTATGTGGGTTTGCTTTCTCCCACACACCCATACTTTCATAGAGTTTGATTTCTGCGTCATCCTCTGATCCCGTGGAGGGTCCCATCGTAGTATGTTCTGTATAATTGGGATTTCCACAAGGACATTAGTACCAATGATCCCTGGTGTTAACTCTTGATTCTAAGGCAGAGTCTGTATGCATTCACACAACCCTATCAGCGACAACAAGCACATAAAGCAAACGTTATAAAGTAAACCAAACGAAACAAAACACCCAGCCCAGTGCTCGATTGCTAATGTGTTCAAGACATCATCAGATCGACCCTGGTTTCTTACTCTGGTTTCTTTGGGGTGACTGACGAAAAAAAGCCTCTGCTGGCCAGCGCACTTCTTTATATAGGCCGCTATGGCTAATCACTCAACGTAATGCGCGCGCGTAGTAATTGGGCTACGCAAATAACACACGCGAAGGATGCTCTTGAACAGTGTTTCTCAACGGGGGTGGTACCGCCCCTGGGGGGAGTTTTCAAGATGTCTGGGGGCGTTCTGATGGGTCGCAGCGATTGGGGGTCGCTGCCTCCATTCAAGGTGCATTCGTTGAACGATAGATTATTTCGTAAACTTTGTTGTGATAATGGTGAAGAATAAGGAACGTCTTCTCCTACACACGGAAGTACGATGGCTGTCCAAAGGTAACTGTTTAAAAAGATTATGGGCATTATTTGATTCTGTTGTAGAGTTTTTGGATTCAATCAAAGAAGAATTAAGCATCGAAAGAGAAGTATTGCGAAACGATGTGGCCTATATTTCAGATATATTTGAAAAGTTAAATGAGGTTCTTCTTAAGCTACAAGGAAATGAGGTCAGTCTGATTAAAGTGAAAGGAATTATCATGATGTTCATCAACAAATTGACATTAGGCCTATTAAAAAATAATCTTAGTCGCCGAGAACTTTCTCATTTTCCATGTTTACTACAGTTAGGTGGAGACAGGCTTAAAGATTCCGATTTATAGGTTTATTGCAGTCATTTGGACGCTATTAAAAATGATATGAGCATAAGATTTAAGGACTTGCAAGAACTAATAATACCGGACTGGGTGATTAATCCGTTTGAATCAGACGTGGAACAAGTTAGTCAACATTTACAAGAAGAATTAATTGGCTACAAAATGACTTCGAAGGCAAAAGCACGATTCAGTCACACACATTACGAACAATTTTGGATACAGCAGAGGCTTGCGTATCCCGTTCTTTGGCGTGAAACTAAATTGCTAATTACAGCATTCCCAACGTCGTATTTGGTGGAGAAGGGGTTCAGTGCAGTAGTGTTGTTACTACAAAAGCAGCGAAACTGACAGCAAATTTGTAACAGGAGATTTGAGACTTCGTTTAACAAACTTGGAATCAAATATTACAAAACTGGCTGAGTTACACCAAGCGCAAGGACCTCATTAAGCTTCATCAGGAAGTGAATTTTTATATAATTATATCATTATTTTAAACTAATAATTTTTTCATGTTTAAAGTGGTTACATAAGGAGAGGCTTAAATATTCAGATTTGAAGATATATATGCAGTCATTTAGGCGCTATTAAAATGATATGATTATGATAGTTATTGAGTTGTAAGAACTAATTTTATATCATTTGCTCCGCCAATTTGTAATTTAATGATAATGAACCTGTGGTGTATATAATTCCGTACTTAAACACATATTTAATATAAATATGCTTTTATACAGTTGGGCGACCGCAGCTGAGGTTCAAAGATGTGTGCAAGAGAGATATGAGGGCACTGGACATAAATCCAGCAACCTGGAAGGATGAAGCTGCCGATCGCACCAAGTGGCGATGCTATTTAGGCGCCACCTCAGATTGGGCGAAAAGAAGCTCACACAACAAGCCGAAGAGAGGAGAAAGCGTCGAAAAATTTAATCAGGAAAATAAGCAGCTGTCACCTCAAGGGCGCATTCCCATAGTCAGTTATGACTGAAGGGGCTATTATTATTATGCTTTTATAAATGTGCTGTCCTTTTTTTTTTTTTTTTTTTTTAAATAATGTTTTGCCTCGTTTTGGCGAGGCGCGTCCCGTTCAACATAGTCGGTTATATTAGGGCGCATGTCTCTTTTCCTTTATATTATAAGAAAAGACAACTCATTAACTGCATTACTTTTTTAAAAGTATGGTGGAATATATTTATATGTGTTTGTGTGTGTGTTTGTGTATACACGATAATGAGCAAGGGGGTAATAAAAGGGTGGGGAGGGGGGGCTTTTTTAAATATTAGTTGTCAAAAGGGGGCGTTGTTACTATCAGGGTAGGGAAACACTGCTCTCGAAGGACCGGAAACACAAATATGAAACACAACTATTTCTAGGCTTCATTGTGGCCCAAAAATATATCTTCCTCTTGAAGATGTTGTGGTAAAAAGGCAGTGAACCACGGAGACAATGGCGATGACAAGATGGTTCTGAAAAACGACAGCCGCCATAAACATTACAAGATGGCACGGCTACATTTTCGCCAGACAAGACTGTCCAGCTGGGTGCATTGGTCATCGGACACGCGCTCAGACACTTTGGCGGAAAATGCAAAAGGAAACAAGACAGGGTGTGTTTCTTTCAGTGACAAGTTTCAGATTACCCTAACAGTAAACAGGGGAGAGACGATGAATAATTGCGTCCGTCCAGAGATTGTCTGTGATGATAATTACAGATATACCCGTCTGGAACTTCTAATTAGAAAGGGCACTATCTTGCAGGGATGAGGTTACAAATCTAATTTGAAAGGTTACCTAACAGTAAACGAGCCCACCCGTATATAGAGGTGAGGTCATGTGTAAAAATTGTAAAATGATATTTTAAAATGCGCTGGGGAAGGAAATAACTAATATCCCCACCCTGTTGATTCTTGCTTACGGATTGGATCAAATGAAAGTAAGAAATATACACTCATTCTGATTGGAAGCCGGTCAGAAAAAAGGTGGACGCTTCGGCAGGTAAACTGCAATATAACGTAGCACATTCGAGATATACGACACTGCAATCCAAAATAGTCGGAGTTGACAGCCCAGACAAAGCCAGGAAAGAATAATCAGGATTCTGAACTTAGAGGATCGGAAGAAAACGTATTAGAGCATCTTTTGAACACTGGAGAAGCAACCTCAACAATATTAATACGGAAACCGGAAGAATCTACTGGACTGCACGTAAGTGACAGATGGGTTATTTATAGAAATAATACCCTGACGCGTGTTCGGTTTATCTGTATCAAGTTTCCAAGACTATTCTACTGAGCAAGAAGTCAAAATTTCCTAACTATTGGGTAAGTTGTGACATATATTTTGTACTTTGACTTTTACATGTTTGCACTTGTTGGTGGTTATACAGGTCCATTCAAGGCTAGCAACCTTATCATGTGAAAGTGATATAATCATGTACCATCCCAGCAGAGCACTGATGATAGCTTTGTGCTATTTCTCATGGGAACCAAAATCAGAGGTAACCCCAGACTCTAAGCGGAGCAAGGAGTGGATGACGATGACAGTATGAGTATATATTTATTATCATTTGTAAAAAGATAAATATATACTTAAAGATGTTTACTCAGGTGCAAACCATTGCATTCTCGCTGTCAAGATATACTTTTCGCTCAGGCTAACTGAAAGTATTGGGGAATATTATCATATTCACTGAGCTTTAAAGTATGCTCAGGGAGGAAAAATTACTGAGAAAAAGAGTAGCTGGAAGAGACAGCGAGAAGGCACCTGCTTAGTAACAGGAAACATAAACTTAGCAGAGGCTTTTGTTTTCCTCTAAGGTTCGTGGTACGAGTCTACAAGACCATTGGTGGTACCAGTCTACGATACCAGTTTTGTAGATAAATCTGTGGTTCTTAGCTTGTAGTCGACACGAGACGCCTAACTCCAACGGCCTGTGAAGATGCTCGAAATTGACCCCAGGAGCGGTTACCCCAGCACTCGCATTTTGGGACGTGTCCTCGCCAAATACATCTTATGTCGACGGAGCAGTCAGCATTTAACAGAAACACTTTATCAATCTGACAGCTAAGTCAAATCGTAACGGGCCAGAACTAAGTGAACACTTTCAGTATTCTATTTCCAGCGAAGTTTCAGTGAAGAAACAAGTGTTAACAAACCTTTATTTATTTTATAACTGTTAAAAGAAAATTGATCATTAAATTTGTTAAATTTTTTGTGGAAACTCACAGTTGATTTAATTATTACAGAGAGAAGTGGACATGTATGAATCAGTATTTCCATAGGTAAAAGAGCAAACAACATAGCATTTTACTGTTAAATTAGTTGGGGGCTTGAACGAGCTTAACAAAATACACTATATATATATCTTCATAAAAGGTGGGGGGGGGGGGGGGGGGGGGGGGCAGATACTAAATTAACTTTGCTAACTCAAATTCTGCCTTGTTCTTAACTTCTGAATATCTTGTGAAGGCGTCCTCAAGGTAGAAGCATCACCATCCTTCTATTTCTATCTCTGCCAAAAGTAATTGTGTTTGAAGGTAGATACCTTTGAAGACCCACATTAGATACTCTTGAGTTTTGGTCATTGTTGGACCACGACTTCACAGCAGGAGAGGCATAATACAACAACCTTAAAGTATTAATTTTATGGTATCAATACTTCTTTTTTGCGACATAAAATATTCTGAGATCTCCAAGGGAAGCGGGAAGTCCCTTGACTTTGCTTCTTGAAATTATCAAGCTTTTTTTTAACTGGTGATACGCCGCGTTTTTATTCATATGTGTGATTTGGTTAACACGGCGGGGGGGGGGGGGGGGGGGGGGGGGGGGGGGGGGGGGGGGGGGGGGGGGGGGGGGGGGGGGGGGGGGGGGCGGGGGAGGGGGGGGGGGGGGGGGGGGGGTGGGGGCGGCGCGGTGGGGAAGGGGGAAGGGGGGCGGGAGGGCGGGGTGGGGGGGGGGCGCGGGGGGGAGGGGGGAGGGGGGGGAGGCAGGGGAGGGGGGAGGGGGCGGGGGGGGGGGGCGGGGGGGGGGGGGCGTGGGGGGGGGGGGGGGGGGGGGGGGGGGGGGGGGGGGGGGGGGGGGGGGGGGGGGGGGGGGGGGGCGGGGGGGGGGGAGGGGGGGGGGGGGGGGGGGGGGGGGGGGGGGGGGGGGAGAGTGGGGGGGGGAGGGGGGGGGGGGCGGGTGGGGGGGGGGGGGGGGGGGGGGGGGGGGGGGGGGGGGGGGGGGGGGGGGGGGGGGGGGGGGGGGGGGGGGGGGGGGAGGGGGGGGGGGGGGGGGGGGGGGGGGGGGGGGGGGGGGGGGGGGGGGGGGGGGGGGGGGGGGGGGGGGGGGGGGGGGGGGGGGGGGGGGGGGGGGGGGTTAATACGGGGGGGGGGGGGGGGGGGGGGGGGGGGGGGGGGGGGGGGGGGGGGGGGGGGGGGGGGGGGGGGGGGGGGGGGGGGGGGGGGGGGGGGGGGGGGGGGGGGGGGGGGGGGGGGGGGGGGGGGGGGGGGGGGGGGGGGGGGGGGGGGGGGGGGGGGGGGGGGGGGGGGGGGGGGGGGGGGGGGGGGGGGGGGGGGGGGGGGGGGGGGGGGGGGGGGGGGGGGGGGGGGGGGGGGGGGGGGGGGGGGGGGGGGGGGGGGGGGGGGGGGGGGGGGGGGGGGGGGGGGGGGGGGGGGGGGGGGGGGGGGGGGGGGGGGGGGGGGGGGGGGGGGGGGGGGGGGGGGGGGTGGGGGGGGGGGGGGGGGGGGGGGTGAGGGGGGGGGGGGGGAGGGGGGGGGGGGGGGGGGGGGGGGGGGGGGGGGGGGGGGGGGGGAGGTATACGAGACTGTCAATATGTCTACTGACTTAAAATGTTGTCAGTCTTGGTCGGGCTTACAAGGATTGCCGACTAATATAGAACGCGAATAATAAAACATCGTGGGCCGAAAGATGGGCCTAGGTTAATACATAATTTGACCAACTGGTAATCAATGTTGCAAGAGGACATGCACACCATCATAGCTGGCAGACGCTGGAGCTGGGTTGGCAATGTCCTCAGAAGAGACCCCGACACCATCACAAGAACAGCTATGCTATGGATCCCTGAAGGAAAACGAAAGAGAGGCTGACCAAAAACAACTTGACGGAGGACTGTGGAGGCTGAGATGCAAAGAATGAACCAGAGTTTGCACACTTTACGAAGATGGCCACCGACCAAGCAAAGTGGAATAAATTTGTTGTTGCCCTACAAGAAGCTACTAGGCGTGATGGCCACTGACTGCTTTGACGGTCGACGGCTAATTATCAAGAAGAAGAAGTATATATATATATATATATATATATATATATACATATATATATATATATATATATATATATATATATATATATATATATGTGTGTGTGTGTGTGTGTGTGTGTGTGTGTTGTGTTGTTCTAAGCGGTCACAATTTTACTTCCAATTCTACCTGTCACTCAATGTTAAACTTGTGCTGTCCTTACTGAAATATTGTAATATTACGAGGGGTAATTTAACAGAGAGGAAGAGTGTTTGTTTGTTTGACATTATAACAAGAGTCGCAAGATGGCGGGAAAGAAGATATTAGATATCTAGGCCTTTCGTTATTATCTCTTTAAAAAGAGTTTTGTGAAGAAGTTTGACTTTTTTTTTTACAATTTCCATGTGGCAACACTGGTCTCTACGTGCATCATAGTTTTTAAAACTGTAGCTAGAGGGAATCAACTCTTGTCACCAGACAGTTTGATGTACCTCGCATTAATTAACTCTCCTGAACTGTTTGTGATCTTTCAGAGTATGTTAGTCTATAAATGTGACTTTCACTTCCTGTCACACATCTAGATTTCTGCTTTACACTATGGGATGGTTGCTCTGCTTCCACCTCAAAGAGACTGCACTCCCTGCATAAGAGAGTAGGACGTCTGATTACCCATAATCGCACCTTAATACACGCAAGGATACGAAAAAACCCAAAATCCTTCCCCTAAAATAAAATGTCTCCTCTACAACAAGCTGACTCACGCAATTCTATCAAACAATGCCCCACCGTACCTACGATCATTGTTTCAAACCAGTAGAAGAGAGGGACTATAATTACATCAGTTACGTCTGTCCAAACCTATGATCGACCTGTTTAAAAAGAGTCTAGCCTACTCTGGAGCCTACTTGTGGGACAGCCTTCTACACCACATAAAAAAATCAACATACACAATATTCATTCACACAAAGCCCTTTTTAAACACTTGATCAACACGATTATCTACCCCATAGAAGCAGCCATTGTCCGGTCCACATCGTATCTATATGTCAACCTTTCTTTGATCCTCTTCCGCTCGTTATTGTCTATGTGAAACTAATTTGTTTTATATCCACGTCGTATTGCTATAATAATGTAATGTATGTGAGAATGTACCTGTATAGCACTGTACTTTTGAAAATGTGTAATGTATTGTCACCGTAGGGTTTGCCCAAGCATTGTTTATGCTTATTGGCAAGGTTATATGAACGCTTAAAGTATGTCACCGTAGGGTTTGCCCAGGCATGATAAATACATTGCCAAGGTTAGGTGAACGTTTAAGACAGTTCACGGGGAAGAAAATAGAGTGAGGATTAAAAAATAAGACGATTGTTCAGTAACTCGGTTCGCGTTAATAAAGCGTGAGTATTTTTTTTTCTAGTGAGTTGTAAGTCAAAGGCGCAACCAATCAATTTAGAAAAAAACAAGTTAGGACAGCGAATCAGAGGTACGGGTTGAATCGTATGAGAGAGCAGTGACAAGAGGTCATTAGGGTAGTCCGGTTTGAGAAACTAAAGAGGCAAGTTGTGTATTGCCGTGCTCTCAAGTCTTGATTCTGTGGGTATACAGAAGTATTCTGAAGACATTTAGAAATAGCATAGGGGGTAGTAATATTCAGAAGATTAAATGATGCTGTGGTTAAGAATTAGCATAAGACTAGAGATGTTCAGAGGACGTTCTAGTTCTAGACAGTAACAAGAGAAGATGAATAAGAGCTTTAGCATAAACAGTGTGAATAGATAGTGTATTTTGTGAGAAATTCTGTGTATTGATAGTAAGTATATTTTACGTTTATTATGAACATAAACCACAGGTACTTATTGAAGATATTGCAGAAGTCACAAGACTAGAAGCTATAAAGGTGGATAACTTGGTTGACTAAGTAAATCAGCTGATATTCAAGCTTGCTACGACTATAGATGTATAAAGTAATGAAGACTCATTTTCAACGAGGGGAGTCATATTTTTCATGGTGGGCTCATGACAAATGAACTATCACTTGTCGTTAGCAATAATTACGACAAGTAAGGGACTGGTAAACATTACGACTATAAAATTGCTCATGTGCTTTCAAATGTAAGTATATATTTATACCTCTGCATATATATCTAAGGTTTGGCACCTGTAAATGAATTGTGTTAAGGTTACAGGTACGGCAGTGGAGATGGACCTGACAAGATTAGTCAGAGGGGATAAAGTCATAATTATGTTGAGTTGGAGACACTGAGGAAAGAACAAGGAAAATAGAAGGAATTAAGCTATGCTTACCGTACCAGCATCAGAGGAAGATACGTCGAGATTGATAATGGAGAATGAGGGCACCAACACCTTAGATTGGAAGTGTTGATGTGAGTTATTGATGTGCTTGGACGAATCAGGGGAAGGTTTGAAGCACGGTGGAAATGGGCCAGTTGGATCTGGTGTGAATTGGTGAAAGAGGAGAGTATGTATGTGCATGAGTCGGGGGTTGCGCCTGGGGCAATTGTGATATAACTGTAAACGAGTTCTATGTTAAATACATTGCTTTGTTAAGGGAATTAAACATGTGTAAATAAACAGTTTTGCTGCAATATCTAAATTAGAATATAACAGTATAGTGCATAAAGTCAAAGATAGGATAGTACTAAAAATTTCGGCGAGAATTGTAGTTGTCGCCTACGCCTTCAGTGTATTATTTGATAACGCTTTGGCCGAACCAAAAAGGGTACCCTAGTTTTCGAATTCGTCCTTGAGACAAACGTACCACTTTCCAAGTTCAAATGAAATATTTGCCTAGAATACATTGTGGAAGGGAGGGAGACGGATAGATAACCCAACGCAAAGCACGTCTCACATTGTTTCTAAAAATAAAACTAACTTGCTGGCTTTGACTTAGGTGGTTTTCAAATTACGATGTAAACGTTAGAAAATGTGGACACTACAGTCATGAAAACACGCTTAGCTCTTATTGCGAATGACGTAAACTCTCGTATTTAGCTTGAAAGTACATGGGAAAAGAATTGAACAGGAGGTAGTTTAAAAATAAACAACTAACATAGAAAAAAAAAGATAGAATTTTGAACCAAGCCACTTAGCCCCATAAAAATCATATATTCGTGTACCTGAAGACTTGCTGACTAAGAATATGTTGTTAATTACCTAAATAGTCCATTAGATAATCAATTATTGGGGATAATACATAGAGAATCGGAGATACTGTCAGGTCAAGTCATGTCTGCTTAGATTGGATAGCATATTTTTTTGTGAAAAAAATTAGGTGAAAGAAAGGCTAAGATAGTACGATGAAGGGGATTGGATGAAATTTGAAGGAAGCCGTAATATTATTGGCTAACCTAAATATACAAATCTAGTTGGTAGTAGTAACGCATAGTTCCTTGAGATCATTTTTTTTTTTTTAAGAATTCATGCCATATTCTATTGCCTAATTCATCGTTACTTGTTTATATTTCCTTGATATGTGGTAAGATTGATTTTATTGACTTTTTAATTAAAAAGGGTTGTGTGAAAAAAGAAAAGGCCATGTAAAAGATGGTAATTAAATGGTTCCATGGCAGACTTAGGCATGGCCTAGATGTTGATCCATCATATAAGGGACTATCTAAGAATGTTTAAAACTACAGGACTATATATATATATGATGGTCATACAGGAACATTACACCTATCTTATTGCATGGAAAAGATTACTACAGGAATGACAGAGGCGTAGCATCCATTAGGGAAGAGAAAAGAAAACTGGTACCATTTGTTCCATCAAACTAAAGTGGAGAAGCAGGGTTGTCAGAGAGAGCTGACCATGTTCTTTTTTATTGAATGTATGTTTACATGTAAATTAGGAGGAATTAGTTTGATATTAAGACAGAACCATAACTTGCATCGACAGGGGTTCCTGCTGGCACTTGTCTGGTGCTAGTACTCGCTCATTGAAGAAGTCTACACGATTTCAAAGAGTCTCTGGCACCTGCTTGTATTAAAGAAGTTCAAGTCCAGAGGAGACTGAAGTGTTTGGCCAAACCAACTGCAACTGCTGTGATTCCAGGACCCAGATAAGTGCAATATCTGGCCTGGGACAACTTATCACGACTAAAGAAAAATCTCCTGTATAGACAAAAAACGTTCCTCCAAAAGACTAACATAAACAATTCTAGTGAAACAAAAGAACATTGGGATGATGTAAATCCCCACCCTGCCTTCTAGTACCAGTAGTTAAATAGAGTAATTATCATCAACTTGAAAATTTGTAACAATGTACTATGGACATATTGTCTGTTGTATGTAAATATCTTTATATATATTTGTAAATATATCTATCCATCTAAATTGATTCTCATTGAACTGAAGTCCTGACCAAAACAACTTTAGGCTCAGGACCAATAAAGTTTAACAAAAGAAATTTTAAATATAAAATTTAACAGCTGGAGTTAGTTGAGTTTATCATAGTAATTAGTATATGTTTGTATATGTTTTTTTGTATTGAGATTCTTTAACAACACTCTTACAATACCCTAGACACTTTATGTAGCTTTCAGTCACGCTAGTCAATAAAGAATATAACTTAGAGTGAGATCGTAGGGTGGTAACAAGAAAGGTACTCTGTAACACAGTTGTCCATTGTTTACCTCAGAGACCTTCACAGTTGATCTCACTCAAGTACAACTATACGCACACCATTCTTCTTAACATCAAAACCCACCACATATATTGGGGTCTCTAAGTCCGAGATTTGAATTTGGCATATATAGATGAATGTTTGAAATAGGAATCTCATACAGCATATATTAACTAACTCCAGGAATAAAAATTAGCAGTAGTATATAAATTCAAGATTGTATTACTAGTGTTAGTAGAGGTTAGAAACACCCCCTAAGAAGATAAAAATAATTAAGAGGAGATTTACAGTGATAGGTTGTCACAGCCAGTAGTAATTAGTTAATTATAGTTAGTATTTATTTTAGTTAAGTTTAAGATTGTCTTAGAACCTTATTAGACCTGCTTGAGTTAGAATGGCTGATTTAGCCAAGTTCAGATCTGCCGCTGTGCAGACTGCTAAAGAGATGGGCATGGATGGACCAGAGTTGGTCCAATATGTAACTTCAGAATGTGACAAATTTATTGAAAGAGAGGATAGGAAGTTAGCAGAAGAAAGAAAATTACAGTTAAAAATTGAGGCTGACAAAGAAATTAAGAGGCTGCAGATTTAGGCTGACAAGGAGGCTAGGGCATTGGAAGCAGATAGGGAAGCAGAGATTAAAAGGCTCCAATATGAAGAGAAGAAGTTGGCTGAAAGAAAAAAGACAGGCTGCTGAAAAGAAGAAGAGAAAGAGACACAGCTGCAGAAAGGGAAGCAGAGAAAAAAGAGACAGCTGCTGAAAGAAAGAGAAGAAAAGAGACAGGCTGCTGAAAGGGAAGCAGAGGCTGCTGAAAGGGAAGAGAAGGAGACTGCTGAAAGGGAAGCAGAAGAAGGGAAGCAGAAGATAAGAGATTACAAAGGGAGCACGAGCTACGACTAAGAGAGTTGGAATTTCAAGGCCATGCTCCTGAAAATGGTGCCAGCCCCTTTGCCTCAGATGCCACTGCTAGTCAGGGAGCCTCAACCTCAGCTATGGGTTTTCATGTAGACCATTTTGTTGAGAAAGATGATGACATAGAAGGGTATTTAAGTAGATTTGAACTTTTGGCTACTACATATGGGTTAGAGAGAGAGAGAGGTGGAGCCTCAAGTTATCCCAGGGTCTTAGGGGAACGGCTTATGAAGTTTTTGCCAAGATGAGCAGAGATGACCAAGACAATTATGACATGTTAAAGCAGGCTCTTTTGTTAAGATTAAGATACGAAAATAACGGAGAATTTTATAGAAAAAAATTTAGGAATGCCAAACTACTGTCGGGTGAGACCTATCACCAGTTCTCTGCACGGTTAGAGACCTACTTGGAGAAATGGACTGCTCTGGGGAAAACCCAAGATCTTAAGGAAATGATCCTTATTGAGCAGCTAAGAGAGTCCATGGCTCCAGACCTGAGAAAGTTTCTCATGGAACAAGGTGCAGAGAGGCTGGGTGAGTTACTCAATGTCGCTGAGAGGTATCAGGCAGCCCAAGCAGAGGTAGTTGGTAATAAAAAGAAACAGGTAGACAATTTTAAGGCACCACAAAACTTTAATAGGTTTGACCATAGAGAACAGAACAAAGGTAAGCACCAGTTTGATAGGCCACGCAATGACTATAAAAAATAAAACCCCACAATTCAATGAAAGGAAATATGATGAAAGAAAATCTTTTAACCAAGGAAAGAGGTGGTGTAAAAATTGTCGGATGGACAACCATAACACCGAAAATTGTAGAAGGAAAACTCCTAATTTCGCTGCAATGAAAATGGGGAGAAAGGGAGTAAAGGTCAACCCTACTGAACAACAGGAACCTTACCACCCCCCAGTGTGTGAAGATGTAACATGCAATGGAGTCACCATAAGGTGTTTGTATGATACTGGATTAGATTATGATTCAGTTGTGAGTTCTCACCTGGTGCAGGCAGATCAATACACCACAGAAACAGTGGAGATTCAAGCTGCAACCAAGGACGTAGCGACCATGACACTTCCCATCGCCAGGATAAATGTGAAAACGCGATATGTGGAAGGAATCATCAAAGCAGCAGTGATAAATGAACCAATCTACCCTCTGATATTGGGGTGTAGATATGTCTTCTTGGGGAATCCCAAGAGACCTGTGATCATGGCAACAGTGCAGACCAGATCACAGTCTAAAAAGGAGGAGGATAATCCCATAAATACCCATCCAGATGAGATGAGGAAGGCACAGGCGGAGGATAAGACCCTCAAGCCTTGTTTTAAGAAATTGCCCAAATGTCATACACCTCCAGGCAAGGGAGACTTCTATATGAAGAACAAATTGATTTATAGGAAGGCTGGAACTGGATCCAATGGTCACGGACAGCTGGTCCTTCCCATTTCATATAGGACAAAAGTGTTGGAACTAGGGCATGCGATTCCCTTCAGTGGTCATATGGGGATCAGCGCAACAGGACAGCGTATAGCTTGTCATTATTTCTGGCCAGGGATAACTGAAGACATAAAGAGATATGTAAAATCCTGTCCAGAATGCCAACGGGTAGCTCCAAAACATTGGACTGCTCCAGCAACTTTAGGGGAAATGCCCATAGTGGGAACACCCTTTGAAAGAGTTGCAGTGGACATTGTGGGACCTCTCACTCGGACCAAGAGGAGGAACAGTTACATTCTGACTCTGGTGGACACTTGTTCTATGTGGGGAGAGGCGGTAGCCCTGTCATCAATCGATTCGAAACATGTGGCAGAGGCATTACTCACAATCTTCACCAGGTTAGGCTTTCCCAACCAAATCTTGACTGATAATGGCTCTCAGTTCAAGGGGAAACTAACGGAAGAAGTATTCAGGATCTTTCAAGCCAAACACTTTCATTGTAGCCCGTACCATCCCCAAGGAAATGGCCAAGTGGAAAGATTTAACGGGACACTCATGTCGATCCTGAGAAAGTTGGCACATGAAAAACCAGATACATGGGACCAATACCTTCCCGCCGCCCTGTTTGCCTATCGGGAGGTACCCCATAGTTCAACCGGTATGGCCCCGGCAACCTTGTTATTTGGAAGGCCAATAAAAGGTCCATTGGAAGCCTTGTTAAGGACATGGACCGATGAAAAGGCAGAAGAAAATATTACCTCATCATATCAATATGTGAACGAGCTGACCACTCGTCTTAAAACTGGCTGGAAACTTGCCAATGAAAATTTGAGACAAGCCAGGAAAAAGCATGCTGCCTATTACAATAAGAAAGCGAAGGACAGAGAATTAGCTGTGGGAGAGAAGGTGCTTCTTCTACTGCCCGGCAGCCAGAATAAATTGCAAATTGGATGGCAAGGTCCATATACAGTTCTAGAGAAGGTGTCTAGAACAAATTATAAGATAGATAAGAAGGGGAAAGAGAAAATCTATCATGTGAATCTCCTGAAAAAATATCTGGATAGAGAAAACCAGGAGGAGACACACCTACTGACCTTGTCTGTTGCAATGGAAATGAAAAAGGAACCACTCACCTCTCATGAATATCCTTTACATCCCTGTGAGACCGCTGCACAGGTAAAAATCAGTACGCACTTAACGAAAAATCAGAGGGAGAGAGTTCAACAGGTTCTGAATGATCATACAGATGTGTTAACGGACCGACCGGGGCATACAAATTTATTAGAGTATGATATGAAACTCATAGACCCAACACCAATCTGTATGAGAGCCTATTCGATTCCGTTCGCTAAGGAAAAAGCTTTGAAGGAGGAGATAGATTATCTGTTGAGAGAAGGAATTATCTCGCACAGTGAATCTCCTTACAGCTCCAGTGTGGTTCTGTTAAGAAAACCCTCTGGAGAACACAGACTGTGTATAGATTACAGGAAACTGAATGCTGTCACAGAAGGTCAGGTGGATCCATTACCTGATACAAATCAGCTGTTTGCCAGGCTGAATAAAGCTAAATATTTCTCTAAAGTGGATCTGAGCAAAGGCTACTATCAGATTCCAGTAAAGCCGGAGGTTAGACCTTATTTAGCCTTTAGCACCTCGGAAGGACATTATGAATTTAACATGTTGCCATTCGGGCTGAAAAATGCACCGAGTGTGTTTTCGAGGATGATGAGAAAATTACTGGATCCCCTGAATAATCCATGCATCACCAACTTCATGGATGATATTCTCATAGCGACTGAAACATTTGAGGAACACATTAACTCTCTGGATATGTTGTTTAATCGACTTAGAGAGACAAATTTGACAGCTAGACCGACGAAATGCTGTGTTGGATGTAAAGAGCTGGAATTCTTGGGACACACAGTACATCAGGGAAACATGACCCCTGACCCCAAGAACCTGGAGAAGTTGAAAAGAGCACCAAGACCACAGACAAAGAAAGATGTGCGATCTTTTGTCTCATTATGTGGTTTCTACCAAAAGTATATTAAAAACTTTAACTCCATATGTGCTCCATTGACTGATTTAACGCGCAAAGGAAATCCTGATAGAATTACTTGGTCAGCGCAGTGTGAATTAGCCTACCAAGAGTTGAAGGAAAAGCTCACAAGCAGGCCTATTTTGAAATTACCTGACTTGAGTCAAGAATTCATTGTGAGAACGGATGCTAGTAATATAGGTTTGGGTGCAGCTCTATTACAAAGGTCAAATTCACTTGATGGGGAATTAACCCCAGTAGCTTATGCTAGCCGTAAGTTGAACTCAGCAGAACAAAAATATTCAACAAGTGAAAAAGAATGTTTAGCTGTCATATGGGCTATAAAAAAGTTCCAGATTTATCTCTATGGTAAATCATTTAAGATCCAAACAGATCATAAACCACTCGTGTGTCTGTCACAAGCAAGGCATGAAAATGCTAGATTATTACGTTGGTCTTTGCTCCTACAGCCATACCAGTTTACCATAGAATATATTCCAGGCAAAACCAATGTAGGTGCAGATTTTTTAAGCAGACATCCGTACGACGAACATCAGAGTAGTCACCAGGCATAGGTAGTAAATTTATCTATGTGTATTTAGAAGTAGGAACTGACATATGATAGTCTGTTCTAAGTGGGGAGATATGTGGTGAACTTCTAAATACAATATCTAAATTAGAATATAACAGTATAGTGCATAAAGTCAAAGATAGGATAGTACTAAAAATTTCGGCGAGAATTGTAGTTGTCGCCTACGCCTTCAGTGTATTATTTTATAACGCTATGGCCGAACCAAAAATGGTACCCTAGTTTTCAAATTCGTCCTTGAGACAAACGTACCACTTTCCAAGTTCAAGTGAAATATTTGCCTAGAATACATTGTGGAGGGGAGGGGCACGGATAGATAACCAACGCAAAACACGTCTCACATTGTTTCTAAAAAATAAAACCAACTTGCTAGCCTTGCCTTTAGGCGGTTTTCAAATTACGATGTAAACGTTAGAAAATGTGGACACTACAATCATGAAAACACGCTTAGCTCTTATTGCGAATGACGTAAACTCTCGTATTTAGCTTGAAAGTACATGGGAAAAGAGTTGAACAGGAGGTAGTTTAAAAATAAACCACTAACATAGAAAAAAAAAGATAGAATTGTGAACCAAGCCACTTAGCCCCATAAAAATCATATATTCGTGTACCTGAAGACTTGCTGACTAAGAATATGTTGTTAATTACCTAAATAGTCCATTAGATGATCAATTATTGGGGATAATACATAGAGAATCGGAGATACTGTCAGGTCAAGTCATGTCTGCTTAGATTGGACAGCATATTTTTTTCGGAAAAAAAATTAGGTGAAAGAAAGGCTAAGATAGTACGATGAAGTGAATTGGATGAAATTTGAAGGAAGCCGTAATATTATTGGCTAACCTAAATATACAAATCTAGTTGGTAGTAGTAACGCATACTGGTTTGAGAGATTTTTTTTTAAGAATTCATTCAAAAAAAGAGATGCTTGGTCTCATTGGCCAAAGCCTTTTACTTTATCGAAATAGTAGGTTACTCGCTGCCATTTTTCCAAAATATTCAGAGGAGCAAGAAGCGATGAGCAGACTTGTGCTTTTTATTAATAATACTACCATCTGAAAGCAGTCTGAACAGAGGCAGTGATGAAAGTGTGCCATATTCTATTGCCTAATTCATCGTTACTTGTTTATATTTCCTTGATATGTGGTAAGATTGATTTTATTGACTTTTTAATTAAAAAGGGTTGTGTGAAAAAAGAAAAGGCCATGTAAAAGATGGTAATTAAATGGTTCCATGGCAGACTTAGGCATGGCCTAGATGTTGATCCATCATATAAGGGACTATCTAAGAATGTTTAAAACTACAGGACTATATATATATGATGGTCATACAGGAACATTACACCTATCTTATTGCATGGAAAAGATTACTACAGGAATGACAGAGGCGTAGCATCCATTAGGGAAGAGAAAAGAAAACTGGTACAATTTGTTCCATCAAACTAAAGTGGAGAAGCAGGGTTGTCAGAGAGAGCTGACCATGTTCTTTTTTATTGAATGTATGTTTACATGTAAATTAGGAGGAATTAGTTTGATATTAAGACAGAACCATAACTTGCATCGACAGGGGTTCCTGCTGGCACTTGTCTGGTGCTAGTACTCGCTCATTGAAGAAGTCTACACGATTTCAAAGAGTCTCTGGCACCTGCTTGTATTAAAGAAGTCCAAGACCAGAGGAGACTGAAGTGTTTGGCCAAACCAACTGCAACTGCTGTGATTCCAGGAACCAGATAAGTGCAATATCTGGCCTGGGACAACTTATCACGAATAAAGAAAAATCTCCTGTATAGACAAAAACGTTCCTCCAAAAGACTAACATAAACAATTCTAGTAAAACAAAAGAACATTGGGATGATGTAAATCCCCACCCTGCATATCCGTACCAGTAGTTAAATAGAGTAATTATCATCAACTTGAAAATTTGTAACAATGTACTATGGACATATTGTCTGTTGTATGTAAATATCTTTATATATATTTGTAAATATATCTATCCATCTAAATTGATTCTCATTGAACTGAAGTCCTGACCAAAACAACTTTAGGCTCAGGACCAATAAAGTTTAACAAAAGAAATTTTAAATATAAAATTTAACAGCTGGAGTTAGTTGAGTTTATCATAGTATTTAGTATATGTTTGTATATGTTTTGTATTGAGATTCTTTAACAACACTCTTACAATACCCTAGACACTTTATGTAGCTTTCAGTCACGCTAGTCAATAAAGAATATAACTTAGAGTGAGATCGTAGGGTGGTAACAAGAAAGGTACTCTGTAACACAGTTGTCCATTGTTTACCTCAGAGACCTTCACAGTTGATCTCACTCAAGTACAACTATACGCACACCATTCTTCTTAACATCAAAACCAAATAAAAGAGATTTGTAACTTGATTTATATAACTAGGCTTGTCATTATCCTTCTAGTTATATAGCGCAGTTGAAGTATTTTGTTTGCTTAAATGTGATGATGTGTATTAGAATGAGCAGATATATATTTTTACAGCTCGAAGATATGTCCGGCTACAGAAGTGCGTAAGAAATTATTATTATTATTTCAGTTTTCCTCAAGAATGTACGGATATAAGCGAGAATGTGTTTATGTAATTTGTGTATTGATGTTTAATGACACTTTCAAAAATGCAGATTAATTGCTGATGAACACATGAGTGAGTGTCGGGATACAGAATGAAAGATAAAGTGCTGGATGGTCGGACAGACCTGGGTCCCCAATTCTTTACCCTTTTAAATAAATTTATGTCCATCTATCTCTCCTACTGATTCTGCTCTTGGGTTAAGGAGGGCACAGAAATAAAACCAAGTCTCACCTCCTTCAATAGCAGACTGTCAAAAACTTTATGAGTTCTGATACCATGCCAACTAATCTGATTATGCTTGAAATCATTATTTACTGTACGTATTTCTTTTTATTAATTTTTATTTAATTTTAATTTTTTTTTTTATAATTAAATTAAATTTTATTTTATTATAATGTTTGTTTAATTAATAATACTTAATTTTGATTATGACTGCATACTGTAAACGCAGGCTGTTATATTACCTTTATAATGTTGCATGCCTTCATATTAATGCTTTAAGTAACATGTGGGAATGATAGGATATAATATACAAGATAAATGAGAGTGGAAGGGCAGAATGTTAGACGCGCCTGCGCGCCGAATTCTTAACCCTTCAAAAATAAAGTTTGTTCGTTCGTTCGTTAGTTCGTTCGTACATTCCACTCACTATTTCACATTCGTGACTCTACCTTTCTCTACTCACATACCTCACTCAGCCTTGTCTGTCTGACATCAGACTCAATACCATCTTCGCGACACCCTACTTCGATAGAAAATTATATGTTTTTCACTACATGAGAATTTTGTAACAAACTGGCAGATACATTTACCGATTTCTTAATTCTCCTTACAAGTTATTTCAAGACAAATTTAAAAAAAAACAATAAAATGGATTTTCAAGAAAGAACATATATATATAATTTGTACATTTGGGAATAAATCATATTTTTAATAAAATGAATCATGTTTTTTTTTAATCCCAAGGTTTTGGTTTTCTTCAATTTAAATTTTGAAAACAAAATTGTTATAATTAAGAATCGTATGATTAAATACATTTACAAGACACACATCTTTTCTAACTTAATATTAAAATAAACTGTTTCTTTTACAAACATCTACGGATTGCAGAATCGATTAATCATGAAGTAAATAACCAATTTAGAAATGGCGACCAAAGATGAGTTCCATTACAGCGAGAACAACACAATCAAGAGAAGACAACTTCCGTGTCTTGATACAAGTGGGCATTTTCACAGAATCAGATAGATGATGGATCTCAAAGGTTAAGTGTTAAGTAGCCCAAATAACAACAGCATTTAATTAAATTCAAAGTGCGCTACGGAAATAATTCGATGTGAATAGAAATAAGAAACATATTTCTTCAATGTTCACTTGGTCGATCCCAGAGTGACGAAAACAATAAAGTTTTAATTGAATTTCCTGTTATCGTGTGATGGCTTTCTAAAGTGATTTTTGTTTCAATTCATTTCAAAATGTCCCTTAAAATGATTGTTCAGTTTATTTCATTTCATTTAGTTCTCGTTAATTTTAATTCATAACATGTTCAATTACTTTTTCCATTTTTATTTTTTTGCATTATTGTAGTAATTATTATATTGTTTTCTTTAATTTATAGATATTGTTTAAATTAAAATGTATAGCGTATGTTCGAAAATTATTAAGTCTATCGCGTTAAATATGTTAATTACGTTTTATTATATTTATTTTATAATAATTATTTTTCACTCTATTTAATACTCAATAAAATATTATTGATTAGTGTAAGTAAATTTTTCTTTCTTTTAATGTCAACTCAGAAATTGTGTATTACTCTCATTCAAAACTTAAGGAAGGAAACGTTATACTGCGCGGATACAACAGGAGACTTTCTGATCACGCGAACCGGTACCCTCTTCGATCAAGTCTTTCGGGCACTAATATTTCTTCTTTACGCTCAGGGAAAGGGGGGGGGGGGGGGGGGGGTGGGGGGGGGGGGGGGGGGGGGGGGGTGGGGGGGGCGGGGGGGGGAGGGGGTTTGCGATCCCAAGCCCACTTGAATCATGACTTCCAAGTGTCAGCCTCCTGCTGTTATGTGCAGAGATTTGAACCCACTCCACCTTGGATGCAGCTTTCAACTTCACTCTTAGTGTTTTCTCTGCTGCCAACCGGATGCATACGGAATATTAAAGTAACCACCATGTTGAAAACGAAGGAAAACGAAAGATAGGCCGACCAAAAACAACGTAGCGCAAGACTGTGGAGGCTGAGATGCAAAGAATGAACCAGAGTTGCGGCACTGTAAGGAGCATAAGCAGCAAACACATGCCAAGTCTCCTATCACGTACAATCACTTTAAGCTCTTTCCACATTTTTCTCATCATTATCACTTCTCCCGTTCTTTTCTCCGAATTGTTTTTTCCTTTTTTTTTTTTAGCCATCAACCGAGCAAAGTGGAATTAATTTGTTGTTGCCCTAAAAGACGCCATCAGGCGTGATGGCCACTGACTGTTTTGACGGTCGGTGGCTAAGGATCAAAGAAGAAGATGTTGAAAATTAATGACTGTACTGAATGTCTTCGTACGTTGCGATTGTTCCAGGGCCAGCACGATGCTCTTTCAGCAGCTTCACTGATTCTTGTCATCTGAATTCTGTCTCAGGAAGATACGTTACTTTACCGTGGAGTGTAAAAACTCATTTCAGTCTTCTCTACTACCGCCAAGACAGTCGCAAATCTATTACATTTGACGACAAGGCACCGGCAACCTATTCTGAGCTAACGATTTGCGCTGGTAAGTGAAAATGATACTTTCATTCAATTTTCTGGTGACAGCAACTGGCATGTGTGTGTAAGGTAGATTTAACGAACACACATTTATACGGTTAAAAGGTAAGTTGAAAATGAGAAATGAGAGAACGAGATAAAAATAAATTGCATGTCACACTGGCATTGCCAATTTGTCCAACCATCGACTATGCAATGACTCAGCTACTGAGAGTTGAGAGTAAAATGTGGAACTGTCTAACGCACAGTTCCGCACACGGTTAAACGTCAAAGTTATAAACGATTTCATGTTTCAATTAATTTATTATTGAAATGATTATTGGAAATAGATGATGAGTATACTATATGTGGGATCTGTTAATAAAATATTCATCGTGTTACACTGTTCTTCATAAAATGTCATACAATTCAATTGACAATGCATTTAGATTTAAAAACTGGGGGTACTGCAGTTCCGCAACGCCTAACAGCGAGCCGCCCCTGAGATCTGGCCGTCTTCAAGATCTTCTGATATTTTGTGGATGTGCCCCCGCTCATTTAGATCTACTGCCATCTACCAGTCATTTGCACGGTCAAGAAAAGATGAATAACTGCTACTTTTTTCTTGGTTTAGGTTGCGCTGACATTCCTACTTTCAGAAAGTATGTATTTGCGGTACTTGATCTGACTTTGCTGTTAGCCCACACCCTTGCCAGATCTGTTGTAGCAGCCAGCTCACTTAGTACTCTATTGTGGCGCTAAGTATATCGCCTTTGCCCTAATGACACCTTGCAAACAGAGGGTACATGTTCAGGTGCATGCTTCTCATACCGCTGGTTGCACTGAGCATCATCAGACTTTCCCCATCTCACATGTTTACAGAAGATTGCAAAAGATCATATATTTTTCTGATAATCAAGCTCATTCTAACATATTATTCCGTGTTATATTTTGCAGTGCGCCCTCCCATGTAGTTTCCTGGCCTTGTCGGGCAGGCTGCATTTTTCATTCTCTTGTCATTCTCAGATTCTGGAGTTTCCTGAATTATCAAATATCTGCGTTCCATGTTTGAAGCCTTGGACTACAAGCGGATGTCACCATGGCCTAATCCTCATCTACTAGTTTTTGCGTATCCGATCACTTGGGCATCACCAACAGCTTCATCCACTTTCCACTTCCTTCCAGTTTTCAGTGTACACTGAATGGACTTTACGTCATCTGCTGACTCATACTGCATCATTACTAGCTTCGCTTTTCATGCTTTGTATTCTTCCACAACTGAGTTAAGAGGAAACAAAAGCTTTGCCTTCAGGCAGTACAGTGCTACGTCTGACAGACCAGGTGGTACTTCTAGCATTTCCTTTTGAATTTGTTCACCTGTCACTCTATATCTTCCACTGTACTGATACGTATTTCATATTCAAGAGTGGCCATAGCAATTTATGGATGAACATAAGCTGGAGACACCACAGTTTGAACTTTCCTATATGTCTGCTTTAATAATTAAACTGTTAATGCTGTTTGATTCTAATATACTGATCAGTAATGCACAAATACTAATTTTAATTAATTATTGAAAGTTTTCCTTGCATTTTACTTATTTACGTCCTTTTGTAAAATTGTATATGTAATGTGTTGATTTATTTACGGTGCTAAACTGGGTGTGCATTCTTTCACGATTTACTTCCACGGTAAAGCGATGGCACCTTTTGGATGGTCTTTGGTTCGTTCCGGAGAAACCTTTCACTTATATTTGTTTCTGATGTCTGGTGATCTGTTTTCTGTCCAACGAGTATCTGTTAATTGCCTAAACACATGTGCATGGAGGCATATCTGGAGTCATCCTTATATGACTACTAGCTATGCACAATGCTATGTTATATAGATGTGGATGTGAGCCTGTCTGTGAGGCTAAATACACTCTTATTGATGCTTGAAATCCTCCACACACTTCCAGGGATTCTGACTGTGGTGAAACGTTTTGGGAACCCAGCATTTCACACTAAGCTTGGAGGAGTCACGGCAGCCCGAGATGTAACTGGCTTTTACCTTGTTGGCTGGATGCAGGTGGATCTCACTATGGAGCTATGATGGGCAGGGATATGTGAGAAATATCATTGTGTAGCACGTGACAATTCGTTGGGAGAACCTAGAACCAGAGTATTTAACTTTCCATATTTGGAGAGACCCCTTGGAGGGCGGGGAATGAACAGTATGCCCCATGTTTTTTCCTCCAAGTTGTCACGGCGCTGTGATGCGTGATGCCATATGATGATGGATGGCATCCGCATGTCTGGTTTTGTGTAGTGTGTAGATGTGTTCAGTCAAAACAATGTTCATGCAACAGTAACAGGGCAATCCACATAGAACGTCAGTAAACTCACGACGTATAAAGTCAATGAGTCTTGAAACAGCCGTTGACGTTTTTCTTCATTATTTATTGTGGACGCCACAGTGACAAAATGGTTACGCAAATGTGTAGGCACATCAAACAGTCATTATCACAGCAACATTCAATACAGCAATAAACGGTAGACAGCATTACAATGATGAGTCAGATGCATGTTATATTTCATAGTGCTGTAAATGTAGTCAGGTGGAAAACTCCATCCTTTTCTATAACAGCCAGGAGATAACCAGATGTATGAGATCAGTTCACTCTCCTTAGTTTGACTTCAGCAAGACAGACACGTCTGCCGAAGTATAAATAATGTCCTCAAAAATATCCTCTAGATAATAAAGGTTTTCTAAACCTAGTTCATTTAACAAAGTAGCAAGTAATGGTCCTTGGTACCTGCATCAACCGATGCAGTACAATGCAGCGACATGTGAGCTGGGAAAGAACATCTCGTGACGACGACTTTCGGAGACAGGCTATGAATCGAAATCGCTCACGACCCAAAATCAATAGAGATAATGAAAATGTTAATTTACCTTGCTTTCAAGAAATACAGAAATATCACGCCTCCCGGCATGTGCAAATTGCAGAGCTTTTTTCCGAGAGTGACGGACATTTTGTTCCTTTTTTTTCGCCAGCTGGGTGCTGTGCGGTTCTGAGTATGGGGTATGCACGAGGATTGCCATAGTGGTTTATTCTGATGGAAATAATTGTAATTCTGGAGTGGTTTAGTGTCCAGTGATATTATTGTCAGGCCATCGGGTACAATTTGTCAGTGCATTGAGTTTTCCATTGTCGTAGATTTTGGGTCGCTATAGTGAGCGATTTTCAGTACATAGTTTAAATAGTACTGTTATACTGTCATGTATTAGCTTAATCCGTGGTATTAATTATGGCAAGTTTCCTCGGCAGTGTCATTTGTATTTCATACTGTTGTTGGCCGGGTGTGGCCTGTATTCTGTGTACATTCATTCATTAAAGGGAATTACCTATTAAAGAGGTGTTATTTCTTCTGTGTCAGGCAGTATGTTGTGGACCTACTCTTAGACAGTGAGCCTGCTATTATTATTATTATAAATATTGTTGGGATAAATCCACAATATAGTTTGCTCTGACGCTAGTTTGTGATCATATGTGATGATTCTTTAAATTCACGTCAAGCTGGAGAAATTTGAGCTCATAACTTTAACTCAGCAAGTTTCTGAATGGCAGAAAAGCCACAAGAAAAGCCTAGATCTATAGTGTAAATAGTACCAAGGACTATTCAATTTGGTAGTGGCTGCAAAAGAGCAAAAGCTCAGCTGCCCTAGATAAACAACAGCCTACATTTTCTTATTTGCTACTCTGAGGTCTCAGGTTTCCTTCATTATTTTGTCTAAGCGTTCACCCGTCTGTGACTTTAATCTACCAATCTATCAAACGTTGTTTATCTTCCTCTACACATTACTAGACACAAGAATATCGGCCCTTATTTGGTTTATACTTGCTGATAAAAAGTTAGTTGCTTATCCTTTACAGGACGTTGCAATCAACCCCAGCTTTTATTGGCTGTTATTGTGATTTTCTAGGCAATTTTTTTTCGTTCAGTAGTTTGCCATTGCTTTTTGAACGGTACGGCGCTAATACCATTGTTAAAAATCCACACAAAGCGATCTGCTACCAAACCGCCTGCAGCAGGTTTCGAACCTGGTATACCTGGATTGTGAGACTGCGTTCTTATCCATTAGGCCACAGACGCAGACCTACTTGCTGATAGGAAACCTATATTAGTGACTGAGTCTTTAAATGGCTAGGTTGTTCACAGGTCCTATATGCCGTAGTTGGGTAGCTATCGTGAGAATGACCTATGCGAGTGAAGCATTGTTTAGGAGCTAAATGGTTGTCCATCCTTTCATGATCTATTTTTACAGCAATACAATGACGCCATTATAATGATCTTTAGTTCGTTCCCGGCAAGCATATCACTTATTTTTATTTTCTGTTGTCTAGTGTCCTCCTTTGAGTCTAAGAGTGCCTGTAAATTACCGATATTTATTCATTGATATAGTCAAAAATGTGTTGAAGTGGTTTAAAATGTTTTATTTCTTGAAACATCATGCTGTGGCCGTAAAACAAATAAGAAAATAGATCACCTAGATCAAAGAAAAATGATAATTTAACCCTTCGTGCATGTCGAAAAATATGGCTAAGGAGAATGCGGTTTTAGCTGGTAATTAGAACATTTGGGCTTCTTTATTTCTTACGAGTGCCTGAAAACATACCTTTATGTTTGTCTAATGTTTATTTACTGTTTACAGGCCTCGGGTTTCCCTTTCTTATGTGTTATAAATGTTTATACAATACCAAAACCTACCCTGTGTCCTATACTTACTGTTCTTAGTCTTCTATCATTTACCAGACACAGTATTAAGGTCTGTGTCTTGTGTGGTCTGACCTATACTGTATAATAAGGGAACAACAGACGTGATTGCGTCATTAATAGGCTGGACTGACCATGGTAAATTTCCGGTGTTATGTATTGCGGGTCGCACTAATGACCCGTCATCGAAGCATCATTTTTGGTGATGCCTAGATGGCACGGAGGATAGTGTGATTCTCTTGCATAGCTAGGCGGGGTTGTCGAGAGGAAGGTCCTGGGTTCGAGTCCTGCGTAAGCCACTCACGTCTGTTGTTTTTCTGTTGTCTAGTTTTCTACTTCTTTGTTTCTTACGAGTGCCTGAAAACATACCTTTATGTTTGTCTAATATTTATTTAGACATTTTAAGCCAAGAAGACTTCAATAAACTACATGGACAGGTCAGCTAAAGAAAATGGAACACATGGAGAAGCGAATTGGAGACATACATGAAAGGAATGATGAAGACATGGCATTCCCATGCGCTGAGGGAGCAGGGAAGAAACACTTAGTTTAATTTTGTTGAAGGCGTATGTTCCTTAGGACACTGGAGGGGTATAATTGTGAGATTAGTTCTTTCTGTTGTGTACTGTTTATGTGCATCTATTCGTCGACTAAGACGTGGTGAACATTAAGTGGTTGTGTGTGTGTGTAATTTTCCTGTTTTATATCTGTGTCACACCAAGCTGAGACAGTTGTACAGTTAGTTATAACATATGGAATATGTATTTAAGTCTCACAACTGGCTGGTAAAGAACACAGATATTTCGAAATAGGAAGACGTAGAGGCGAAAGAAATAGCTCTGCACTAGATAGTGACATATGTTGAGTACTGAGAACTTATTCTGAATCTATCGCCATAAAATGTTTAACCCTGTCTCGACATAGAAAAGAGCCCCAGAACCAAAAAGAAAGTGTTTGGCCTTTAAGTAAAAACTTAGCAAAGACATCATTTGACTCTAAAAGTGCAATAAATTATTATGCAAGTTTTATTTGTTTAATATAAATCATTCGAAAAAAAAGCAAAATGGGTGATTGTATAAGAAAAATATGTAAATTAAAAACAAATTAGTTCTCAATTAAATATTAGACTAAAATTCCTTTGGAAAGGTAATAGTGATTATAAGAATACTAGCAATAACCAGTCAAAATTGACAGGTTGTCGTACGGAAGGTTAATTGTTTTATTTGGCCCTTCTGAGTATATAGAATAAATGCCGACAGATACGCGAGAAGGTATAGAAATCGATTTTTCAGAGGTGGTAGAATTGAGATAAAAAGATTTGTCCCTGGAGTGATTAGGTAATCTCTTCCATCCTATCCGTACGACTGTACTTTATTGCAAGACAGCTTTTATCTCCCTATCAGGAATAGATAAGTTAACCTACACACACAGCTATGTGACAACAAGACACACAAACGTGAACAAAACTAAGGATAAATGGGTATGCGTCTGACCAACTCACAAAGGTAAGTTTCGTTGTAGTTTATTATCATTAAAACTCGACAACATCAAAATATCTAAAGGAAAAGATCAAAGAGTCATTTTCATGCATGTGAAATAAAGCAGAACAAACGTGCACCCTTTCCAAATGGAAGAAAAGACCCCAAAATTATTAACCCAAAGGTTGAAAGTTAGGACTGTTAAAGACTGACTACTAGTATGTTATGGGCTTTTAACTCTTTCTCTACCCTATCTTTGTGGTGTAAAGATATAGGATAGGGTCTTAGTTTGATAGGTTGATAGTCAGTAAGAATAATGTCATGGGATATAAGTGATGTCTGACCTGGAAGATCGGTGAGAACATCATCGAAAGACATAAGAATATCCCGAACCTGACATTGTTGTGAAGAAGATAATGAAGAAGAAATACTTAATGCCTGAACACGCTGCATCTCACACTGCTAATATTATTAATAAGACAAGAGACTAATACAGGTCAGTCAATATTCATATCTTTAATGAAACATGTTCAGCTATCAATTGCATCACACGGGTTAATACAGACAATATCGATACCAACGAAGAGTATTACGGAATCCTATAAAAGTGATATAAGAACCCAAAGGACTTTGACTCTAGGAACAGAATACGCATCCAACATCTTGGTCATCCTCAACAACTAGTATCAGAACGTTAAAAGCCCATAACATACTAGGAGTCAGTCCTTAACAAGGACTATATTAAAGAATGAACAGTAGTGGTACTCTATGAGACCCAGTAAAATAAACAAACTTTTAGACAAATCAGATAAATGGATATATCCCCGCAAACAAGAAAATACTCGCACACTCTTGCAAACAATGGCTACTCTCACATTCTTACCGAATCGCTTGGTATGGTAGGTCTGTAATATCCCTTGGTAATAGAATTACTCCATGAATATATTATTTAATTCACTTAATTAATATTGTAGTAGTCATATTTTGGTAGTGATGATTAGTGGACTACTAGTGCTTATAACGCGAATGTTAGTTCGATATGTGGCGATCAAGCAACAGGAATCTCAACAGGGGCACGTCAACAAAATACCAGTGCCAACTGAAGCATACTGGAACTCTTGAGTGAATTTTAGACACAGTTTATTGCACAATCACGTTTGACGTACGAATAAGACGGTCAGAGTATACATCCTCTGATATGGATGATTTGCATAATAATAAGCATGGCTAAACTGTTAATATGTGTTCAATGATCATGTAAGATCAAGCAATTAGATCATAAGCTTGGTTGACATGTCTTATTATAACGGTCAACCTCTCAAGGACAGACCTAATTATTATGATCCATAGTATATGATACATCCAAGAATGTCCAATCTTTAAACGGCCTCATAAAAAATATATTTGACATATCCGAATATCCTATTTGAGGCATCAAGGTAAATAATACCTATTTATAATCCTAAGTCGTGAATTTGACTGACCTCTCAATCATCTGCCGTAATCCAGAAGACGGCTAAGATATACGTTATACGTTTGTGATATACTCCTTTCAATCGGTACGTCCTTGCAAATAATCGGCTGGATCCACAAACTTTACTTCAACTTTGATCCATTTCGGTACACCCTAATGGCGGGTCAATAATTCCCCCAGTTGAATGTGCTGACTAGATTCATCTTTGCGCAACCGCAATATAAATATTCAATATTTAATAAGCTCCAATGAATAAAACTTACTGTGAAATTCTCACGGCGATAGCTTCCATCTGGAAAGCCGTATAACATAGAAATAAACAGTACTTTACCCCCAATCTGGGGTTTGGACGAACAGACCCATGTCTGACTTTCATTCCAGCCATCTCTCTCTGAGGTCACTGCGTCATCTAGTGTTTAGCAACAAAACGCAAAATACTTACGCACAAATATGTGCGCTCCCGTGCGCGAAGAATTTAATTTACAAATATATTCTTACCACATTTGTTGATGCGTACCCTCTTAACAGTAGTAAGACTATGTCAACTATTATACTGTTAAGGAACCCAAAAAGGACGCAACAAATATTCTGTCACTGTCGTAGATTTAAGATAGGTGAATTAAGACAAAGAGTGGTCCCAGCTAAATAGACTAGAATATGAGGTGACTCAGTGAGAGATAATATAAGAATTAGCTTTACACGGGTGAGATGGTGGAAAAAAAAAGTAAAGTCTGTCCCTGAGACTCGAGAAAATTCTCTCGCTCAGCCTATCTCTACAACAGAAAGTATTTGTCAGACAGATTACTCAGAATAAAGATATACTCTATATCAACCACTCACGGATACACACATATAAGTGACGACAGTTAGACGTACAAACGTAAAGAAAACTATATCTATGGAGTTAGGATTTGTTTGGACGAGCTGACCGACACAGGTGAATACAGTTTATGTAAATTTTATTTATCATAAAGAATTTAAAAACACAGTAAAGAAATTTAGACTATCAAATCAATACACAAATAAACATAGGTTAAGGAATCAATAACAGAGTTGACCCATAGGTGTAATCCTTTCCCCCTCTGGTGAACCAAGATCCCGTTATGAGAAGTTATTAGCCCCAAAGAGTCACAGATTTATACACTATGGTCTAGGATTTCCCTCTACAGTAAAAAAACAAAGGTCTATCCTCTAATCTACTCTGAAATAGATATCAATGTTAATCTTTAAGAAGAAAACAATCAATGGATATATGGATTACAAAATCAAAGAATTATATCACCCCTGCATTTCCTCGCTCTGACACACTTGTGATCACAAGGACATTCATTCTTACCTACTCAGCACTTTCACCACATCTGGAAACATGTTTTTGAGGAACATACAGCCCATCCAAGGTTGTGTTTTGGCAAAACAAGCCCCAGTTGCTATAAGGCTAATAAATCTAAATCTTGGGCAACGCTCGTTTCACGATGGTACGTAGGATGCTGATAAATGTCACTTCAATTTTTGTCCAGGTAGTAAAATAATTAAGATGTCAAATGTTCACAAGGGTACAGTAGCTTGAATTTATCGATCGTTACATCGAGTGTCAGGTAAATAACTCTGTTCGGGATTTATCTTCTTCACAACACAGGGGTTGTTATACAAGTAATGTCACAGGTTTGTTTATGTTAAAATGTTTTGATTTAGTCGCCAACACGGGCCGACTGTAAAACTTTGATATTGGAAAAGAACTCTGGAATTATATGCCAGTTACGAGATAAATTTTAGAAATTGTTCTTCCGTCTAGTTATTCTCTGCTATACATAAACAGAAACCGCTGGTAGATTTTGGGTGACCCAATGCTGTACAAAGAGAAGAGAAACATACACAATACTTAACCATAACAGTATTCACAATCCTATCTCGCGTAAAATATAATATATTCACTTCGGTTATTTAACTTAAATTATAAACTGCAAGCTTAGAGCTTGTCTTATCGTTTAAAACTCCCGTGAAATAAATTCTAGTCACTTAAAAATCCAATCATCATGAATTAGAAATAAATACATATTTCGTCATCACTCATGATGAATCAGTGCATTTATTTAGATGGTTAAACTATTCTCTTGCTGGTTACTAGCAGTTAATAAAATTTATGTTATAGTTTAGCTAGAAAATATTATTTCTTCTGCTATCCACTGTAACGCAGTAAACTTAGAGAATTATCAACTGACGATCTAGTAAATCACTCTACACAAAATCTAGAGAAATATACTTGATAATTAAACTAGAGAAATCTCTCAAACTACTAGTATTAATAATTACCACAAGCGCAGAAATAAACGAGCTCCAATAGACAAACTTATTGATACTTCTATTGTAAGAAATATTTAGAAATCGACAGCTAGATGTCTAGAGGATCTGCGAGGCACTGGATAAATTTTAGTTAGAAGTCAAGGGTAGATATCTCTCTGAAATCAAAGGAAATATTACGTCTAAAATCCGAAAACATGTGAAAAAGTCGAGTAAAAGGGAAATGAGGAAATGAAAATAGATATAAGAAATGTATTCACATAATCTACCACAGTCACCTCAGTTGTCGCAGATCCAAACTGGCCCCAGTCCATCCCCCGAAATTAGTTCATGATGTGAACGCCTAATATGGTTGCGTCTCCTGTAAGTGTTATTACATATAGTAAAAAAAACTGAGAAAGTTCTTGAGGTTCACTCTTTAGCGGGAAAAATACTTCCAGTATTGGGAAAACATCTGGTTGCTAGAACTTTGTTCATAGGTTGATGATGGTTCTTCTATCGGTCAACGTGTGGCTGGTAAAAATGTATATCACACTGGGTTTTGTAAGTCCGGTTATAAAAAAAAAATTATTGTCCCCCAATACACTCTGGCGTGTGCCCGTTGTCTTGCTTAGATAGGTCAAAGTTATGTAAGATCCTGTCTGAGTATATAAGATGGCGATAGCACGTGAGAAGTAAAGGTGTAAGAAATAGAATTTTTAGGAGTGAACAGTTTAAGGAGAAGATCTATCTCTGGACTGAATAGTTCCTCTAGTCCAGCCCATCTATAGGATTATAATTTAGTATAAGACAATCTTGCACCCTCTTATATTGAGAAATATAAGTAACCTAAACACTCACACACACACACACACGCACACACAGCTATGTGAAAACAAGACACACAAATGTGAAAAAAGTATGGTTAAATTGGTATGGGTCAGACCAACACACACAAAGTTAGTTCTTCTGTTGTTTATTATCACTAAACTTCACAACATCGAAAATCTAAAAGAGAAAGATCAAATACTTCAAAATCACACGTATAGAAAAAATAACAGACTACCTATGCCCTTCCCTCCTTGAGAAGATAAGAACCTAACAAGATAATAATCCCAAAGGTTAAAGGTTAGCACTAGGTTACAGTATAGACGGTAAAGAAAGAACACAGTTCCCACTAAACGTTATCCAATAAAATTAAACAATAGTCAAACAGAGTACATATGATACAGTGTTTCCTGTACTAAAGAAACATATTTCTCTCTTTCTCTCTCTCTCTGTCATACGCGGCCACACAATCTCGCTTCTTACCCTATTCTTGGTGAAACAATATGTTGGACGTAAAAATTCATGAATATATTTATATGGTCCAGAGTAATTATCGTCCAAATTGGGCCCCAGTACCTCCTTTCAATAATTAAATTTTATAAGGGGAACGCCTAATTTGGTGGTTGATTTCCTGGATACACAATGTCATCTTGGATAGTTAATGCCGAGACTCTCTGAGATCTAGTTTTCACCGTAAACAGTAGGAAAACATCTGATTGTTAAAACTGTTAATTATTGTTACTTAATGATGTTGGTAAACCCTATCGGCTGGCTCTGGTGAGTGCCGATTCTGAAATAGCGTAACTCTTCTGGATAAATATTCACTTGGAAACGACTATCAAATGTCGGGCGAATTGTTATATCTTGCACACCCCAGTTTGCTGATAAAAATGCAAGAAATATATATATCTGGGTATTTGTAAGTCCAGTTAAAATTTACTTTTAAAATGTTCGTTAGTCTCTGTGGCCGATCCTGTTCACAACTGAACTTATAAACGCGTCAGCCAAGAGAAGGCAATTGTAATCCTATCAGTAAAATAGAGAAAAGGCCCAAGATAAAGCCAAATAAAAAACAGCTGGTCGCCGTTGATCAGGTCATGTCCAGAAATCCAGAAAGGAAATATCAAGAACTATTAACACATCTATTCCCAATGGTTCAAGATAACGTGTTTAGACTCTCCGAAAAATTCTGAGCTACACTGATAACTGATTTGAAAAAGACGCAGTGTATATACGATCATGTTGTTATGATCTCGAGAAGATGTGAATTCTCACTTTCTGTTTCCCAGCAGGAAAATCTGAAACTACGTTTCCCAGATAAAGAGTTTTACGTTCGCTTCTGTCGGCCGTTGCTAATCGACAACAAAAGCTTAACCCGTGTAGCGGCTTCCGTCCGAGAGTTTTCCAGTTTCTCGAGATCACAAAGTTATTTTTCCCTGTAGGTACGAACATCAAAGGAATTGTTCCCTTATTGAGAATCTTCAAAGGCAGTTACTCTTCCACGTGTTTTCAACGTGCAATCTGCCCTTTATCGTAATATTGAAAGATCAGCTCGTGTGAGAAACTTGCGTAAGCGAACGTGGTTCGCCTCCTGCTATGAATGACGGGTTGCGAAAGTTGGTAAACAAGCTCGTTTGGGATGGACAAGTAAAAGATGCGCGGATTAAAAGGTAAGTCAGCCAGGCAGAGAAATGCGTGTTTTGTTAGCGAAACTTAAAACCATGCAAAATGAAAAAAAAAGTCACAAAAGGCTGTTGGATACAGGAGGCTCTATTTCCATTATAAGTTACACCCGTTCACAAATGAAATTGGTGACGCACAGCCAAATAGGAGAAAATAACAAATGCAAAAAAGGGAAAAAGACCTCTTGCCGCCCTTGTGATCAGGTCTGCGAAAAATACAAGAAACATTTACATAAACAATATGCTAATCCTATATCTACAAACACAGACGGGGAAAAGACGATCTCTTCTCCACTCCGTCAGTCCTGATTAAATTTAAAAGGCATACGGTGTTTCCTTACTCCTACCCGTCAACAAATTCCGCTGGCGGCTGAATTCAGACGGGTCTGATTTATGTTAACTCGCCCGCCCCTGCTCGCGCCTGCGTTAACCGTACAATATTACTTATTATTCAATCTCTCCATACGCGCTACCTAAACAATGATCGCTTGCCATTAAATAGCTGTTACATTTTTCGGCGTCTGTTAATTCGTCGTATGGTATCATAAATAATAGACACTATAATGACAAATATGCACAAATAAAATATAACGTTATATTCTATCCTTCACTATCAGGTTAATGTCTATACGAGTGGCGTGATTTAATATTTTATTAGAATATCTGGTATGAAATCGCTACGCGTTACTTTATTTCACTCGTTTTACTAGCAAGAAAAATCTAAGTGATGATGGGACTAAGAAAACAACAGCATATATATCAATAGGATTCTCTGATCTCTGAATGCGTTAATTTCGCGTTCCGGTGTTACCCAGGATTCAGAAGCTAAGCGTATCAAGATAAAGGTTTTACGGTCGGTCTTCGTCGAGATTTTCGACCGTCATCAAAAGACTAACTGTTCCCGAACTGGTTTCTCTGTAAGAACGCCTGCATCTGAAGATCATAGAGCCCAGTGGTTTCTTACTACCCCGAGTATGAAACTTCAAAAGGTTTGTGTTTTTGTCTTCCCCACGTGCCAGCCTGTCTGAAAACTATTATGATTGACAGATGCTTGCGTGAGGGGACGAGGTAAAAACATCCTGATTTGCTTTCCTGTTTTGAGTGACCGGTCACTCAGAATGTAAACGCCACTACGGGGAGTATCACACAAGCCTTTCTATACTAGCTAAGGTGGAGGGAGGAGTAAGGTGATAGCTACCTTCCCCTTCACCACAAAGGCTATACCACTGTTGTCCTAAATAACTTGTAACAAACAATTACACATGGGATCGTATTGCCAGAGTCATGACACGACAACAGTTGGTGACATATTATTAACGCTCATTAACAGCTTATATCCCGTTTATTCCATTTAACACATGATCACGCATAGCCTGATGAAAATACCACATATCGACTATATACGTGTCACAACAGGGAATGCTTGTACTAATATCAATCTACAGAGACGGGTAATCTGGCTACCACAATTCTAAAATGGACATCGTGCCATCACGCGTGAAAAGCCTACATAGTAACACTGACTATGAAAAAGCACGACAGTAACTCAGCATGCACCAAACTCAACGCTAAGTAAATAACCACTTCACTGGAATCCTTAATAGCAGAAGTAGCTAACGTTTGGAATAGGGCTAAAATGGCGGGCACCGCGTTACTCTTAGATATCACAGACAGCCGAAGTTGGCATACCAAAATAACTGCGTCCGCTATGGATGGCAATCAAATCTCCGATGATTAAATTTGCGCCAGTCTTGCGCATTCCGTTACTTCCGCTGATCGCATGACTCTGCTAATAACATGACTATCAGGACGGTTTTCGACCGTCTAACAACATAGAAATACAGACTAGAAATACGCCATGACAGAGAGACACCTTATGGACAGACATGAATGACATAATCGTTTCCTCCCCGACTTTCATGAACAGATTACCGTACTTTACGGGGAAAGTAAGATATTAAATTTGACAATATTGTCGAATGAGTTTACAGATGTGTTTATGCGTTTGCATACAAGGCAACGGACAAGGCATCGGATTTTTTATTTCCATATATGGGAGATGTGACCTTTTTCATCACGCACATTATTTCATTCGGAAATAATTTTGAAATTACCCCTCAACGCACTCATGTTTGAAACGATTGGCGCTCTGATTAGCATTGTAACAAACAAATGCAGGGAAAGACAGACAATATAACCTGGCTTTTTTCAAGTCTTGTCCATTGTGAAAATCACTTGCCAAGACGATACCAGACTGTTAGAAGTCAGAATTTATAATTCCCTTTATCAGACCGGACTTTGTGGAACATCTTGAAAGAATTAAAGAGCCCAGGAAACCATTTTAATACATAACCAGAATCTAAGGAAACTTAAACACAGAGTCATAGAGGGAATCTAGTGTTAAAATAACAACATACCAAACACGTGAAAAAAGACATCTGCCATTACCTTAAACCTACATCTCTGAGCAAACAGTCTGTGAGAGAAGATTGACGTAAGTTGTACTTGTTATATTTTATATTTTTCATTACTAACATGCAAACTTATAAGTATATATTGCCATGTGAATATTAATATGTGAAAATTACTAGTGGATGTCCAAGTCATTTGAAGCTGGCAACTTTAGCATATAGAATGATGATTTCATGAACCACCACTGCTTTATTGATAGTTTCTTACAGAGGACTAAAGGCATAGGTAGTATCAAGTTCCATATGGAGTATGGAGGAAAAGATGAAAGAAATTATGTACATTCTAATTATAATATCTACATTTTCAAACCAGTGTAAATGTCTGAGTAAACATATTCACTTGATAAATTAATGAAAGTTTCAAATCTTTTCAACAAGCGTAGATGTAAATGAAAACATTTTCACACTATATTGTGAACAATTTTCAACCAGTGTAAATCTAAATGTAAACATATTCTATCTATGCTATTAACCTTCTCTTTTGAATGTAAAGTAAATATAAAGCTATTCACATTAAATGCAAAGAAAGTTTCTCTCGAGTGATTAAGTTTAATTCTCATCGAGGGTAAATTCTGAGGTAGATGGGATGGTGGAATAGGACAGTGGGAAAACATAAGTATGTGTCGCGAAAGGCAACACTCATTGGATCGTTTTGTTACTATACTTTTACCGTACTAGTCGGTGGTACCATTTGAGGGTACTGATAAGAATCTAATTTGAATACTGTTGCTGTCATTTTCGACGGAGTCATCTGTCAAGTTATTTGCTTATGTTTGTATCATAAGTATAATTGTGTCTTTACCTGCGATGTCAGGTTGATTAGGGGTTGTCTTCCCTTGTTTATTCATTCATTGTGTTTGACCTTTAGGGTCAGAGGTTGACAGTTCGGCGTAGGCCTAGGGGAAGGTTTTTTAAGCGGGAGTGAGATATACTTCCGGGAAGCCGGGAGGTCCTGTTTTTCTGAAGGGACCAAGAGTCCATTGTTTTTCGGGGAGAATCTTCGAAGTAACTGCTATGGCAGTTTTCCCCAGTGAATCTCTGTGCGTCGGGATGACGACAGAATTCCTTGTTTAGTTCTGAGGATTCATTTTCCAGGTAATACCGACCTTTATGCATTATTACGCTTTTCGGTGGCAGAACATGTAAAGGATTACCTAGGGTGAACAGCAGCTCACTGATTCGCCATTTCAGAACTTATATATTTGTGCTCGAGGTAGCCATCCAAGACTGTTAGTCTTATATTGTCCAGAAATCCAGTGACGAAGATATATTGTGGAATTCCGCAGATAGGCGGAATTCATATCTACAATAAGTATTACTGCAGGGTTGATGATAACCTATTTAACAGAAGTACACGGCCGACGTCAGGACGAGGCCTGTGCTTTCGGCTATTATACTACAGCCTGATATGTGCAATTGGCGGGGAGTGCCAAGTTGCACCTGTGTGTCAAAGTAACTAAGGCATCTGACGCGTTTAGTCAGAGACGCCAAGGGCGACGCTACGAACTGTCATTATTGAAGAACTTTGCTATTGACCATGCACGTCTATTCTGATGTTTACCTTTTTGAATGCCAAATGTATACCTATCGATGTCAGGTCAGCATGACCTTGTTACACTGACTGTTCCTGTTGATACTATGTGTGTTCCCGTCAATAAATGTCTTGAAACATGCCTGCAGTGTCAAAGCATCCTTGATTACTGCATGTGAGAGTATGGGTTGCAGGATCTACATCTATACGAGCCTAAACACATTCGCGCCTTCATTCGCACCCACACTCAATTCATCATACGCTCGCACTACACATCTAACAACATGTATACTGTCTTGGGCCAGTGATCACATCAACAAGGAAAAAAAGACAGTTACATTTCTGGTGGACCAGTTACGTGGGCTCTTATGATACATTTCTTGTCGCCAATGTGGCCTAGAAACTTACATTTCTGAGGGACCAGATCTGTGGGTTTAAAAAGAACAGAGCGAGCATTTGACATTATTGTTGACATTTATGGATCCAGAAATTTACATTCCTGGTTGGCTGTTACATGTATGATGTCTCCAGTTTTGTCGAGAAAGTTACAAGAAGGACAAGTACACATTACACTTCTGATCTGTGGGTCTAAGCTACACACGGGACAGCCGTAACACACAGCGCTAATTCTACACTTGCAAGTTTTGGCTACAACAGGACAGATATAGGTCATCAACGGTTGACCCAAATAAACAGTACGAGCATTTATATTATAATGCTACATAAAGCATAACAAGACATGTACTGAAGTTAACTACTAGGCATTTGCTACGTGGACCTGTTGCGTGATAAATTCTCGCAACATCGTTTTGTTTCAATGTCTGTTTTATAACGCAAGGGCAACAACTGCTTGGAATTTATAGTCACTTTTCTCGGTAAGCATTTGTCTTCTCGCGTTGGTATCGAATGCAGTTAAGTTTGAGCTGTGGTCATTTTTGCGCTGGACTGCGCATGACTTGTCTTGTTGTTTGGTCGATCGGTTTCCGCCCACGACTAGTGGA